>OU343160.1:195707093-195925752 GCA_910595825.1 Philhelius pedissequus | reverse complement strand
AGACTGACAGACTGACAGACTGACAGACTGACAGACTGACAGACTGACAGACTGACAGACTGACAGACTGACAGACTGACAGACTGACAGACTGACAGACTGACAGACTGACAGACTGACAGACTGACAGACTGACAGACTGACAGACTGACAGACTGACAGACTGACAGACTGACAGACTGACAGACTGACAGACTGACAGACTGACAGACTGACAGACTGACAGACTGACAGACTGACAGACTGACAGACTGACAGACTGACAGACTGACAGACTGACAGACTGACAGACTGACAGACTGACAGACTGACAGACTGACAGACTGACAGACTGACAGACTGACAGACTGACAGACTGACAGACTGACAGACTGACAGACTGACAGACTGACAGACTGACAGACTGACAGACTGACAGACTGACAGACTGACAGACTGACAGACTGACAGACTGACAGACTGACAGACTGACAGACTGACAGACTGACAGACTGACAGACTGACAGACTGACAGACTGACAGACTGACAGACTGACAGACTGACAGACTGACAGACTGACAGACTGACAGACTGACAGACTGACAGACTGACAGACTGACAGACTGACAGACTGACAGACTGACAGACTGACAGACTGACAGACTGACAGACTGACAGACTGACAGACTGACAGACTGACAGACTGACAGACTGACAGACTGACAGACTGACAGACTGACAGACTGACAGACTGACAGACTGACAGACTGACAGACTGACAGACTGACAGACTGACAGACTGACAGACTGACAGACTGACAGACTGACAGACTGACAGACTGACAGACTGACAGACTGACAGACTGACAGACTGACAGACTGACAGACTGACAGACTGACAGACTGACAGACTGACAGACTGACAGACTGACAGACTGACAGACTGACAGACTGACAGACTGACAGACTGACAGACTGACAGACTGACAGACTGACAGACTGACAGACTGACAGACTGACAGACTGACAGACTGACAGACTGACAGACTGACAGACTGACAGACTGACAGACTGACAGACTGACAGACTGACAGACTGACAGACTGACAGACTGACAGACTGACAGACTGACAGACTGACAGACTGACAGACTGACAGACTGACAGACTGACAGACTGACAGACTGACAGACTGACAGACTGACAGACTGACAGACTGACAGACTGACAGACTGACAGACTGACAGACTGACAGACTGACAGACTGACAGACTGACAGACTGACAGACTGACAGACTGACAGACTGACAGACTGACAGACTGACAGACTGACAGACTGACAGACTGACAGACTGACAGACTGACAGACTGACAGACTGACAGACTGACAGACTGACAGACTGACAGACTGACAGACTGACAGACTGACAGACTGACAGACTGACAGACTGACAGACTGACAGACTGACAGACTGACAGACTGCCAGACTGCCAGACTGCCAGACTGCCAGACTGCCAGACTGACAGACTGACAGACTGACAGACTGACAGACTGACAGACTGACAGACTGACAGACTGACAGACTGACAGACTGACAGACTGACAGACTGACAGACTGACAGACTGACAGACTGACAGACTGACAGACTGACAGACTGACAGACTGACAGACTGACAGACTGACAGACTGACAGACTGACAGACTGACAGACTGACAGACTGACAGACTGACAGACTGACAGACTGACAGACTGACAGACTGACAGACTGACAGACTGACAGACTGACAGACTGACAGACTGACAGACTGACAGACTGACAGACTGACAGACTGACAGACTGACAGACTGACAGACTGACAGACTGACAGACTGACAGACTGACAGACTGACAGACTGACAGACTGACAGACTGACAGACTGACAGACTGACAGACTGACACACTGACAGACTGACAGACTGACAGACTGAGAGACTGACAGACTGACAGACTGACAGACTGACAGACTGACAGACTGACAGACTGACAGACTGACAGACTGACAGACTGACAGGCTGACAGGCTGACAGACTGACAGACTGACAGACTGACAGACTGACAGACTGACAGACTGACAGACTGACAGACTGACAGACTGACAGACTGACAGACTGACAGACTGACAGACTGACAGACTGACAGACTGACAGACTGACAGACTGACAGACTGACAGACTGACAGACTGACAGACTGACAGACTGACAGACTGACAGACTGACAGACTGACAGACTGACAGACTGACAGACTGACAGACTGACAGACTGACAGACTGACAGACTGACAGACTGACAGACTGACAGACTGACAGACTGACAGACTGACAGACTGACAGACTGACAGACTGACAGACTGACAGACTGACAGACTGACAGACTGACAGACTGACAGACTGACAGACTGACAGACTGACAGACTGACAGACTGACAGACTGACAGACTGACAGACTGACAGACTGACAGACTGACAGACTGACAGACTGACAGACTGACAGACTGACAGACTGACAGACTGACAGACTGACAGACTGACAGACTGACAGACTGACAGACTGACAGACTGACAGACTGACAGACTGACAGACTGACAGACTGACAGACTGACAGACTGACAGACTGACAGACTGACAGACTGACAGACTGACAGACTGACAGACTGACAGACTGACAGACTGACAGACTGACAGACTGACAGACTGACAGACTGACAGACTGACAGACTGACAGACTGACAGACTGACAGACTGACAGACTGACAGACTGACAGACTGCCAGACTGCCAGACTGCCAGACTGCCAGACTGACAGACTGACAGACTGACAGACTGACAGACTGACAGACTGACAGACTGACAGACTGACAGACTGACAGACTGACAGACTGACAGACTGACAGACTGACAGACTGACAGACTGACAGACTGACAGACTGACAGACTGACAGACTGACAGACTGACAGACTGACAGACTGACAGACTGACAGACTGACAGACTGACAGACTGACAGACTGACAGACTGACAGACTGACAGACTGACAGACTGACAGACTGACAGACTGACAGACTGACAGACTGACAGACTGACAGACTGACAGACTGACAGACTGACAGACTGACAGACTGACAGACTGACAGACTGACAGACTGACAGACTGACAGACTGACAGACTGACAGACTGACAGACTGACAGACTGACAGACTGACAGACTGACAGACTGACAGACTGACAGACTGACAGACTGACAGACTGACAGACTGACAGACTGACAGACTGACAGACTGACAGACTGACAGACTGACAGACTGACAGGCTGACAGGCTGACAGACTGACAGACTGACAGACTGACAGACTGACAGACTGATAGACTGACAGACTGACAGACTGACAGACTGACAGACTGACAGACTGACAGACTGACAGACTGACAGACTGACAGACTGACAGACTGACAGACTGACAGACTGACAGACTGACAGACTGACAGACTGACAGACTGACAGACTGACAGACTGACAGACTGACAGACTGACAGACTGACAGACTGACAGACTGACCGACTGACCGACTGACAGACTGACAGACTGACAGACTGACAGACTGACAGACTGACAGACTACCAAGAGGCCAAAACAATAGCCGACCAGCTTGTGGTCAATTGGGTGAGCAGATTCGGTGTACCTCTGGAACTCGATTCGGACCAAGGGAAGACTTTTGAATCTAACATATTTCAGGAGGTTTTCTCGCTTCTTTGCATAAAAAAGACGAGGACAACACCGCTTCAACCACCAGTCGGATGGGATGGTTGAACAATTTAATAGGACCCTCAAAGAACACCTTTCCAACGTTGTCAGCGACTTCCAACGAGACTGGGATCGACACATTCCATTATTCTTAATCGCCTATAGAAGTTCAGTACACAGTTTAACAGGAAATACACCATCAGAAATTCCGTTTGGAACAACAATTCAACTGCCGAGTGAAGCTAAATTTGGATGCCCGACAAATGAGCCTCATAGAATGGAGGAATATGTGGATATCCTCATGGAACGGCGTATTGACATTCACGAAGGAACAAGGACCAAGATAAAGGTAGCTAGTGATCGAATGAAAACACGATATGATATAAGAGCAACAACAACAGGATTTGAGGCAGGTGATCTTGTGTGGCTTTACAATCCACACCGCCAAAAAGGATTGTCACCGAAACTTCAGCAAAATTGGGAAGGCACTTATACTGTTGATGCTAAAATCAATGATGTCGTTTACCGTATTCGGCAAGGGGCTAGAGGTAAACAAAAGGTAGTACACTGCGACCTTGTGCATCGATATAACGGTGATGGCAATACTGAATTTGTTCCGGACGAACAATCGTAAGAGGGGGCAATGTAACGAATTGTACTATCTGATTACTTTTGAATTCCTAACAGACTATTTTATACTACACATACTACCTGAAAGTATGCTACAAACTATAACAAAACAAAAACCTGAAAGTATACTACAAACTTTAACCAAACCAACAACTTAAGTATGCTACAAACTACATACCTATTCCCCTTGGTGGAGACTTTTCCTACAATAGTCGAAGACGCAAACCAAATAAGCTATTGGAAAGGAACTTGCTGGAAGCGGTTGACGAGAACTTTCAAGATATATCTAGAAAACTTAAGCATGTATAAATACCGCTGCACTAACTGCGAAACGGGACAGGCAAACACAATTTAAGTTTTAAGGTAAGAATAAACGGATGACACACAATAAGATAGTTTGGATTGCTTTATAAAAGACTTGGACTTAAATTAAATACATAAACGGCAGTTTTTATTATGAATGAAATGAAAAATACAGTGAAAACAGGTTAAAGTCACATAAACAGAATTTACAATAGGTATGGGAATATTAGCGGTACGTGCGATTAGTCAAAACTCAAACGATTTTTGTAAGTTAATTCATAAAGGAAGAAAGTACTTTTTCTTATATTTTTTGTCAAAAATACAAAATACAAAGTTTAAAAAAAATTGGCAATCTCGTTTCCGAAATACTGAATTTAATTTTTAAAAGTTCCAAAAAAATTAATTGAAAATATTTGTATGCAGTATAAGTTGGGCTGTCTACATCTAAATATGTGTGAAATTTCGAAAGAATAGGTTAAGCCATTTATGAGATAGTCGAAAGCAAAAAAACCGTCCTATGGAAAGTACCGTTTTTAGACATTTTTTTTTCAACCATATGATCGGTCGTACCTAAAAAACTGCACTGATTGTCTTAAATCAAAATCGCAAGAGCCGTTTTCGAGAAAAATAGGCTTTAACGTTACGGTCTTATGGCAGGGACCGTTATTTTTAGAGATACAAAAATTTCAATTTCCCCTTTGTACAATACCTAGAAAACTCAATATACCAAGTTTGAAGCAATTCGGTCCCGTGTGGTCTGGAGGTATCTATACAAACAGACAGACAGACATACAAACGGACAGAATTTTTAGACCATCTTTCTTCGTCTTCGCTACCATCGTCATTTCATGTTTGATTGTTATCTCAAAACTTTTGTTTGCGGGGAAAGTATAAATTGTCTTATACTCGTAGTTCCTGTAAAGAACACTTTTTTGCAAATAATTTTGAATTTTTAATCCACAATCCAATTCACAAAAAATCACAAATTATTCTTTCCAACAATTCAAAAAAAATTGGATTTTTCACTGCACAATCCATTCAATGCTCAATTAAATCAGAAAAATGGACCAACATCAATCACAACACAAATTCAATTTCAGAATCTTGTTCTGCGAATCGAATTCAATACAAAAGAATAATAATTCACACATATGTATGTATGTAGGTAGGGTGATGGCATATGAGGTCGGCCACCTCTAGTAGTCAGCCAGTGGATTGAAAGTTAATAGAATAAGTTTTCGTTTAACCTCCGGCAAAAAATATTTTCCAAAAGGCTAACAATTTTGCTTCCATGGGGCAAAATTTGATACCATTGCACCTACTGGTTTTCTTGTCAAAAATGAATGTTTGTCTCAAGTTCACGCTTTCGTTTGAAATGTCCCTTTTCGATAGAAAAAATATAGTGGAGATGATTTTTAAAGAGTGCTAAAATCGCCAAACTATTGAATGTAGATGAAGTTTGTTATTGTTTTTTTTATTTAATTATAGCTTATATTAAACTTAAACTTAAAAAATATAGGTTGTTAATAATTTACAAGGGGACCGGCTTTAAGAGGCAATTTCTTCCATTCTCCCGAGCTCGGCCCCCGGCCGACTACCGAAGACTACATTATTATTATTTTTTGTAAGACTGATTATGCAAAGTTAAAGGAAATTTCATTTTCTATTTATTTGTACCAAAATAATCAAAAAATATTCCATGGTTTCAGTAGTCGGCCCCCTGTTAACGTTAATAGATATTGGGTGGCCGACTATAGAAGAGACGTGTTTCTATGTCGGCCTATTGGGTTCAGTATAAAGGCCGGGATTACATTATGTAAGTTTTACTTAGATAAATTACAAATATAATTAATTTTTTAAGAAATATTACTGTAATAGATCTTTAAGTGAGTTACAGTAAAATCAACTAACTTCCGTACGTTGTTTTCACTCACGGAGAACTTACAACGTACTCCAGTAGCATTGACAAGTTTTTTGGTTTTCGTAAGAAGAACTCTCTGCACTCGCCATTGCTCATGTAAGACACTTATAAAAGAATTTCGCAATTCATAAATAAAACGTACATGTACAATGTCTAAAAAATGATCATGGATAGGTTATACAAATTTCGAAAATTTGTTTAATATGTAGTTATAAAGAACTTTAAAAATGGAAGAAACGAAAAGCAAAAGAATATTTTATAACTACACGAAAGAAGACCTTTCTTCAGTACACAACAAAATTAAATCAGCATTTTAAATTTAAATAGGCAATTCGGGACTACGGGTTTCCTAGACGTAATCTACAAGACCGAAATAATAATGATAAATTCTAATAAAAATTGATTCTAATACAGACCTGCGATCAAGAAATACAAATTTTTTAAAGTGGTCCATATATCTTTGAACCAAATCATTAGGTTTATTAAAAACAGTACAAACATTTTAAAAGAGAATTTCAATAACCCATTCTAGAATGGAACACTTGCTACTATGAGTTCTCAAACATCTTCGAATTTGTCAATATAAGCGACAGTGACGAAGTAGTTCCTGGAGCTAAAATAGTATTTATTATTTTGGGAGACGCTTCATGTATTTTGATAATGTCAACGAAACATCATTCTGCCTGTTTCCGAAATCAGGTATTGGCTTAGTTCCCATATGATACAACAAATTGCATAATGATTCATTAATATAGGAAACCCTAAGGAGGCTAACTACTTGTATTCAGTGCAAATAAAAGCATTTGGCACAACTAGTGTTCTCTGGCGGCCTCGTTACTCTGTTAAAACTATGTCCGGCAAGTAGGTTTTAGGGAGTTCAGAATGTGGTCAGGTGCGATTGAAAACGGATTTTATTATTAAATTAATATCAAATGGCCAATAATGTTTCGGGTCGTTGTACTCAACAAATGCATTTTCCATGGACAATCACATTTTTTTATTTAACTGAACTGTTTATATTAAATATTAAAATGATTTCTTGATACCTACATTCTATAAAATTGGAAATAGACACATATCTAATATGAAAATATACATTTTTATATTGATAATTAAATTACCTATTGTAAAACGTCGTCTTCAATTTAAAAGTCATACAGAAGAAGCAGAAGAAGATGAATATGAAAATATTTTTCCAAAGAGATATTTTAATATATCATTATTGAATTCAGAGTCGGTCGAAGAAGAGTCTTCATTTTAAACACCTACAAATAGCTTCAATGAGAATACTCCGATCAACGGAATATTAATTTCAAACCCAGATCATGCTAAGATCTATGGCACATATTTTGACGCTAAATTGAATACAAATACGTTAGGGAGATCGAATTTTAAAATTGACGATGACAATAATAAGAAGGTGTTTTTATTTTATAATACAATCCTATATACTACTGAAATTACTAAGCCAAGTAGAAGAATTAGCATTATATTTAATTAGACGTGTCGAATTATTGATTCAAAATGGCTTTTAACGGCATTTAGTCCACAAAATTTGCGTTTCGTCCCGACAATCCCACTTGGACTAATCAGTTGGTTACAATTTTTGTTAAGTTCAGTTCAACTTACATTCCTTTTTTGACAAATAAACAATGTGAACTATATCCAACAAGATTAAAATTTTAATCATTAAAATTGGAAGATTTTGTCCTTGGCCACACACAGCTAATAAGAATGTGTTCTTATTTTATAATACAATCCTATATACTACTCAAATTACTCAGCCAAGTAGAAGACTTAGCATTATATTTAATTGCATCTATTGAATTATTGATTCAAAATAGCTTTTAACGGCCTTTAGTCCACAAAATTTGCGTTTCGTCCCGGCAATCTCACTTGGACTCGCCAGTTGATAAGCGAGCGCCTTACCAATACGCAATTTTTGTTAAGTTCAGTTCAACTTCTGTGGACTAAAGGCCGTTAAAAGGTATTTGGAATCGATGACAATAATAAATATTGGCATTGATGATGAAATTTTTCATGGAACAGAAGGCCTACTTCAACTTGTTCTGCATAAAAATCCTGTAAAGAGTATTTAATTATAATACTGAAGATTTAAGACATTATCAGAGAACATTACAATAAACATGGGCTCACTTGAGAAATCATGATATAAATTCACAGGTTAAAGGCAATAGATGATAAAAGTACAAGAAATTTTTGTAACAAAGTTGCCAACAGCCCGATGATGGAATGATAATTCCGAAACGCGTAGCAAATTAATTAAGTTGTGATTAAAAAACTAAGTTTTATTTATGAATTAAATATCTAATTAAAAATTTAAAAATCTTATATTTTATATTTACGTTTATTTCTTATGCAATGATTTATTCAGCTAATCCAATTGATTATGTGTATTGGGACAATCCAAATGAGCTAGTTGATAGGTTGAGACTTTTAATTGCATCTGAAACATCAGGACATAACAACCATAAAAATGAGATACATTCGATTGCTGAAGAGTTGCGCGAACAAAATTTAATTTATTAGCAAAATGAGTGTTGACTAGTTCGGAAGAAGCTCCAGCAAATTTCAAAGAACAATCGTTGTTCCTCAAGGAACTGCTGGTACTGGGTTTAAGCAAACTGCGAATGGTGATTTTAATATTGAAGGAAAACGTATACACAATGTTGGCAGCCCTATACTGCGTTATCAAGCAGTAAATAAAGCATAAACATAGATGATGAATTGAAAAGTAAAGACAAAATATCAAGAGAATACATTGATCTACAAAATTTTAATACAATCCGGTTGCTGGATGATCTTCGAAAATATTTTCTTCTTGAAATAGAAAAAATTAAAGTGAATCAAGAGCGGGAACTAAAATATTTTTCATATAAAAAAACATAACAAAACAATCTTAAATTCAGTTAGTATTTGTAAGTCACACACGATATCACAACCATGTCCAATATCAACATACCATTAATTTTAAATGAATTTTTGACTTTTGTAAGGATTCAAAAAGATAATATGCTTGAAGAACATCATGAACGATTCTTAAGATATACATATATCGTTTTTTAGTAATTATAAAAATGTTGATGAAGTTGAATCTAAGTATGGATATCATTTCACAAACTGTTCATGGTCTTCAAATACATGTAAAGTGTGACCAGATACTTGTGGATGCTGTTTGATTGAACTGCGTTTGATAAGATTAAAAAAAACTCATGCTATTGTATAGTAGATTAAGATAAATTTAATTATATTATAAGACCATATAAATATGTTTTTTCTTTCATTCAATAAAAAAATGAGTAAACGACAAGTTGTTGAAGAGTTTCACAGATCATTAAGAAATAAGTTCAATTAACATAGGGTTGTTATCAAAGGTATTGATGATCTGGGGCAAGCTGATTCGTTTGAAATAATGGCTAAAAATACTTAGTGACGGTCATTGACACATTCTTGAAATATGCATGGCCAATTTCTCTAAAAAATAAAACTATTTCATCTATTGCAGAAGCAATGAAATTGATTTTCTTCAAATCATCGCAACATCCTAAAAACCTACATACAATTAATGGAAAAGAATTTTTTAATAATATGTTTCATGTTTCATTCAGCTCACTCAAGGCATCAATTTTTGAACGTTTTAATCCCAAACTTAAAGAGAAAATGTGGAAGGAATTCAGTCTTAATGGTTATTACAAATGGATATCCATTATCGATGATTTGGTGGATGAATACAATCACTCTATGCATAGAACTATAAAAATGTGCTCAATCGATGTGAATCACGAAAACTCTTAAAATTTTTTTTATCTATAATAAGCAAGTTCAAACACGTTTTCGAGAAAGTCTAAGCACCTAATTGGACAACGGAAATTTTTAAGGTAAGAAAAGTAAACCTATCAAATCCAGCAACATATCTCCTTGAAGGTTTTAAAAGTCAACGCCACAGCAGATGTTTTTATGAAAAAGAGTTACAAAAACAAAATACCCTAATATGTTTCTCGTTGAAAAAGTAGATGTTATGTTAAATGATTCTGCCGTCCACAGGCTAACAATTCATGGATTAATAAATCTCAATTATTATAAAACACAAATAAAATATTGGTTTTTTTCTATACATAAATTATTTCGTCTACATTTTCGCCCGACAGCCTACAAATGCATCTTAAGGTCAATGAACCTAAATACTGCACTATACCATTCAGAAACCATATCAACATACCCACTTTAAACCTACCTGCAAACCATCCAAGATTTCTTTTTTTCTAGCATATACTTACTAGGTGCACATCCACCAAGTCAACCCTCAATCCTAAAAACATAAATATTTCTGTACATCACTAGACATAAAAACAGTCACAAAAACTATATTCACCCCGAAAATTATAATTTTTAACCACGAAAATTATTAAAAAATTGCTCTGTTCCTCAAGTACGATATATTACTTTCTGTATAGTTGTTGTAAATATAAAGCATACAATTCTCCCATCTCTATTTCTACGCCCAAAAGGTGTATTTTTACAGTCGCGACAACAGTTTTTTCTCACAACACATTCCCCTTACATTTTCCATCGATTTATCTGGTAAAAATTTCTAGCCACAAGAGCCTTTATATTTCATTCACCTTTTTTTGCCATGCACACGACCACAATGCAATCTAATCAAGATCCTACGCCAACACTGACCCTTTTCCATCAGTAGCAATTTTGTTGCCACAAGCACCCAACACACAACACATAATGCATTCTTATCAAGATCCTACCCATTTCATCCACCTCTTTTCCACGCACACCACGCACTATGCATACTAGACAGGCTCCTACACCAAAACTGGACCTTTTTCACTAGAAGCAATTTTGTTACTACGAGCACCCAATTTTACACTAAACGAATTCTACAACAGGCTCCCCCGACCACTTGCTCTCCTCCTCGAGGAGCAATTTTTGTGTAAGGAGGACAAATTTTACACTGGGCAGCAATCAATTATTGCTTGAGTCCGATAATCTTACTACTGTTACTCCTTCGGAAAGTTTTATATATGTTGAAGGGTCCCTATCGAAGACAGATGGAAAAGTAATAACAAGCAAAAAAAACAACAATCGTTGTTCCTCAAGGACCTCCTGGTGCTGGATTTAAGCAAACTGCGAATGGTGACTTTGATATTGAAGGAAAACGTATACACAGTGTTGGCAGCCCTATACTGCCTAATCAAGCAGTAAATAAAGCATACATAGATGATGAATTGAAAAATAAAGACAAAATATCAAGAGAATACATTGATCTACAAAATTTTAATACAATCCGCTGGCTGGATGATCTTCGAAAATATTTTCTTCTTGAAATAGAAAAAATTAAAGTGAATCAAGAGCGGGAACTAAAATATTTTTCATATAAGAAAACCTAACAAGACACTCTTAAATTCAGTTAGTATTTGTAAGTCAGACACGATATCACAACCATGTCCGATATAAACATACCGTTAATTTTAAATGAATTTTTGACTTTTGTAAGGATTCAAAAAGATAATATGCTTGAAGAACATCATGGAGGATTTTTAAGAAATACATATATCGTTTTTTAGTAATTATAAAAATGTTGCTCAAGTTGAATCTAAGTAAGGATGTAATTTCACAAACTGTTCATGGTCTTCAAATGCATGTAAAGTGGGACCAGATACTTGTGGATGCTGTTTGATTGAACTGCGTTTGATAAGATTAAAAAAAACTCATGCTATTGTATAGTAGATTAAGATAAATTTAATTATATTATAAGACCATATAAATATGTTTTTTCTTTCATTCAATAAAAACATTAGTAACCGACAAGTTGTTGAAGAGTTTCACAGATCAGCAAGAAATAAGTTCAATTAGCGTAGGGTTGTTATAAAAGGTATTGATGATCTGTGGCAAGCTGATTAGGTTGAAATGATACCCTACCACAGAGAAAATAATGGCTAAAAATACTTAATGACGGTCATTGACACATTCTTGAAATATGCATGGGCAATTTCTCTAAAAAATAAGACTGTTTCATCTATTGCAGAAGCAATGAAATTGATTTTCTTAGAATCATCGCATCATCCTAAAAACCTACATACAATTAATGGAAAAGAATTTCTTAATAAGATGTTTCATGTTTCATTCAGCTTCCTTCCTTTCTATTCATAAATTATTTCGTATTAAGGTCAATGAACCTAAATACTGCACTATACCATTCAGAAACCATATCAACATACCCACTTTAAACCTACCTGCAAACCATCCAAGATTTCTTTTTTCTAGCATATACTTACTACGTACACATCCAACACGTCAATCCTGAATCCTAAAAAGATAAATATTTCTGTACATCACTAGACATAAAAACAGTCACAAAAACTAGATTTACCCCGAAAATTATAATTTTAAACCACCAAAATTATTCAAAAATTGTCCTATTCCTCAAGTACGATATATTATTTTCTGTATAGATGTTGTAATTATAAAGCATAACATTTTTCCATCTCTATTTCTACGCCCAAAAGGTGTATTTTTACAGTCGCGACAACAGTTTTTTCTCACAACACATTCTCCTTACATTTTCCATCGATTAATCAGGTACAAATTTCTAACCACAAGTCAAGATCCTACCCATTTCATCCACCTTTTTTCCACGTACACGACGCACAATCAAGACGCACAATGCATACTAGACAGGCTCCTACACCAAAACTGGACCTTTTTCACTAGGAGCAATTTTGTTACTACCAGCACCCAATTTTACACCAAACGCATTCTACAACAGGCTCCCCCGACCACTTGCTCTCCTCCTCGAGGAGCAATTTTGGTGTAAGGAGCAAAAATTTTACACTGGGGAGCAATTAATTATTGCTTAAGTCCGATAATCTTCTACTGTTCTTCCTTCGGAAAATTTTATATATGTTGAAGGGTGACTATCGAAGACAGATGGAAAAGAAATAACAAGCAAAAAACCCGTAAATAATACAATGGCTTTTCTTTTTGAAAAATTACGCTATGAACTAAATGGAAAGGAAATTGACTACAATCGAAATGTTGGTATTACTACAACAACCAAACATTATTTATGTTTAACTAAAAATGAGAGTTTATATGCTTTTAAATGCTTCCTGGTCTCCTCATTCAGATATTAATTTGAAACCATTTCATTTTAATTACTGCATTCCATTGAATAGAATTTTGGGCTTCTCCAAAGATAATAGAAAAATTATACCCAATGCTCGACATGATCTAATTCTTACTCATGCTAGGACGGATAAAAACGCCATAATCTCATCAACTGATGAAAATTCACAAGTAAAACTACATAATGTGCAGTGGAGATTACCACATGTGACTTAATCTGATCCGATGAAATTAGATGTATATGAAACTATAAATACAAATAGTTTTATGAAAATTGCCTTCCGAAACTGGGATATCTATGAATGTCCAGTGTTATCAAGCTCTGAACATCACATATGGATCGTGAAAACAACAACACAAATAGCAAAACCTCGATATATTGTATTTGATCTATAAACTGCAAAAAATAAAATATATATGCTGATCCTACAACGTTTGATCATTGTGATTTAACAGACTTAGAAGTATACCTAAATTCTGATGTATATCCTCATGGAGATCTCAATATATCTTTCGAGAGAAATAGATATAGGTTGTTCTACAAAATGTATGCAGGTTTTTAAAAAACCTACTACAATAAAAACAACACAGAACATCTAATTTCATGGGATCTATTTTAATATCATGTAATTGACTGCAGACATCAAAATGAAACTTAAAAACAGGACCTATCGCTATACGATTGGAGATGACAAAATTAAAAAACTTTCCTGCAAATACTTCAGCTTATTGCCTTATGCTTCCTGATCGTATTATTGAATATAGTCCACTTGATCAAGTCGTTAACAGAATTGTTTAAGAGTTCTCTTAAAGCATAAAAATGTAAATCTTATTGAAGAATAAAAACTAATAAATGAAAACACATGTCTTTTTACTTAAGGATTTCTTTTTCTTTTCTCTTAGGTCGCTCAAAAGATGCTTGATATGAGCAATATCCTACTAATTAGAATTTCTGATAAAACATCATTGAAATCTAATACACAATAAAATTCTTTCTCATAAGGTTGATATGTGCATAAGTATGGAAGTGGATATCTTGGGGTTGAGCAGTTTGTCTACCCATTGCAGGTGTTCACAAAGAAAAGTGTTTTTACTTGGGAAACTGTTTTATTAAATTTTTTATTGCATTCTTAAGATCCATTTGTTCTAGAATATAATTTTTTTTAATGTACCTATTAGTTTGAATGATATGCAGATGCATGGGATGGAAAAGATTAAAAAAGGGCGAAACGATTGCTACACCATAGCAGCGATCGGGTCCTCTTTTACAATTTCGTATTGGTTACAAGGCGGCATACCATAGAAATGACTGGTTTTGTTGTGTATTCCGGTGTTCCAGAACCCGTTTATCGCTACAACTTTCTTCCCTTATGAATTTACTTACAAAGATCGTTTGAGCTTTAAATGACTTACAAGCATATGCATAACGATTAATCGCACGTATACCGCTAATATTCCCATACCTATTGTAGATATTGTTCATGTGACTTCAACATGGATTCTCTGTATTTTTCATTTCATTCACAATAAAAACTGCATTTCATGTAGGTAAATTTAAGTACAAGTCTTTTAAAAAGCAATCCAAACTATTTTATTGTCTTTCATACGTTTATTCTTACTTTAGTACTTAAATTATGTTTGCCTACACTAAGCTACAAACACATATGTTTGGATCTATGTCACTGAACACTATAAAATTTAATTAAAATCCGTCCAATCGTTGATACGTGAAACCGGAAGAATCATCCAACTATACGAACTTTCACTTCTCTTTCAACCGCAGCAGTTCATGTTTTATGGTATTAAGAATAACCGCTGTCAGTCCAAATTCGTTCATAAATTAAATCTCAAGTAATATCAAATTTCATCTAAGATTTAAAAAAAAATTAATGCATTTATATTAATTATTATTAAAGCATTTATACGTTTTAAGGTATACAAATTATTATATACTGTATATGTACAAGTAAAACCTCAAAAGGATATACATATTTATATCTATGTAATTCTAATAATTTGGTCTTAAGGGTAGGTTCATGCAAAAGCAAACTCAGATTCATGTAAATTTATTTGAATGTATTAGTGAAAGAACATTATTCCATTTATTATCAAAGGCAGCTATTTGGAATTTCCTGTTACTATACCTCGTCTCTTTTTCTTATTTTCTCTCAGAGCGAGGTATAGAGTTACCCACACGTACAGCTAATCAAACAACAACAAGAAAGAAGAACATAGAAGAACAAAGAAAAATATGGATCAACAATAGTTTTTCACGTGATAAACTTGTTTTTGTTTTTTTTTGGCTAGGTAGAAATTTTTTCTTTGGTTTTACAAGCATATAGCGTAACGGATACAATTGTTGGCACACTTAAGAATTTTTTAAATTTTAAATGCGCCTAATTTTCGGAAAAAAAAAGTTAAAAATATGAAAAATATACTAAATTTTTATACAGAATTTTTTTTGTTTATTTATATTTAATTCTTATTATTTGTTTATTAAAAAATAACTAAAAATGTGATACTGAAAAAATCTTGCCAAAAACTACAATTATTGGTATCCGACTGCAATTATCGTCATCCCAAAAATTTACAACTATTGGCACCTATGAATTAAAGAACACAATATTTAATTTTAAGGTTTTTTATAAAATTTGTGGTTTATTTAATTTCAGTAAGAAAAATACCATAAACATTTACGGCTTCGTCCGAGTTATAAAGAATAAAAAAAAATAATAGGTATTAAGTAAACAATAAGTTAAATAAGAAAAAAAAATAAAAAGCCTACAACAAATAAAAATTAGTTCATACCGATCGCATAATATTATATAAGTCGAAATAAAAACTTAAGATCTGTAACTAATTTAAATTTTAGTAATACATAGAAAACTGTTAAAACTTGGAAGAATATGATATATTAGTTTTTTTCAAACATTTTATATGATATTCTATTATACATATTGTAATATTTTCACTCGGGTTCGCAAAAAAAACCTAGTTCCTTTTAACGACTTCAAATTATTTACTTTGCAATTAATTAAACACCGCTTTTCTTTCTAACACACTAAACGCTTTTTTATTCCACTTATAATAAAAGTACACCAATTAAAAGCTTATTTCTTTTAAAATAAGCTTTCAAAAATAAACTGTCCCGTTTCGCAGTTAGTGGACCGGTATTTATACTTGTTTAAGGTTTCTAGATATATCATTAAAGTTCTCGTCAAACGGTTCTAGCAAGTTCCTTTCCAATGTATTATTGGGTTTGCGTCTTCTACTATTAAAAAGTCTCCACCAAGAGGAATAAGTATGTAGTTTGCAGCATACTTCAGTTGTTGTTTTGGTTAGAATTTGTTGCATACATCTATAGAAATTCTTTAGTTAAACGCCTTTAAAATAGGTCTTTATTTGAGAACGATAAAATTGGAATAAAATAACAAACTTAATTTTAAATCAAAGCCACATAATTACAAACAATATTTCACAAAGTGTGTTGATATAGAATGTTATTCAACACCCCTTCTCATTCTGTATTGTCTAGGAGTCCAATACGATTTCGAAGTTTTAGTATTTTGATTGCTGGTAAAGGTTTCGTTAACAAGTCGGCAAGCATATCATCGGTTGGACAATATTCACATCTGATAATTTTTATTTCAAAATAATCTCTTATAAAATGGAATTTGGTATCAATATGTTTCGACCTGTTATTGAACTTGGTACTTTCGATCATTTTTATACAACTTTGGTTGTCTCCATGAATGAGAATTGTCTGACAAGACGACTCTTGAAAATCTGACAACACAAACCTTAACCATAATGCCTCTTTTGCTGCTTCAGCAAGAGCGATAAACTCGGCTTCAGTAGACGATAATGCAATTTTATCTTCGCCCCAATTGACGTCCGAGAAACCGATGAGTAGTTGACTGTTAACTTCATTGTAAGATAGTTTTAAATTTGAAGTTCCTTTTAGATAAGGAACTACTCTTTTCAGTTCTAACCAATCTTCTTCAGTAGGTTGACTAGTCTTTTGGCTTAGAATACAAACTGCTGCAGATATATCTGGTCGTGTGTTTAATGCAACATAAAGTACACTTCCAATTAGTTTTTGATAACCTTTGTCATTGTTCAGACCTTTCTGTGGATCACTTAAATCACTTTTAAGAGATGCTGTTTTGCAATCAATGTGATGAACTAAAAGTTTTCGTTTTCCTGCTGTTGCAATTAATGTCCTTAAAGTTGCATGAGAAACCACTAGTGAAAACACCTCACCGTAATCGATACCGTAACGTTGAGTGAACCCTTGTGCCATTAATCTTGTCTTAAATAGCGTATCATCAGCTTCATATATTCGCTTGAAAACCCACTTACAGCCTGCATGTTTTCCATCTTGACGCATATCAGTTAAAGTCCAAGTTTGGTTAACTTCAAAAGATTGTATTTCGGTTTGCATAGCACGCAACCACGTTTTACGATCATTACTACAAATAACTTCTTCATATATTACTGCATCTACTTCTTGAATTTGATTGACATATCTGATTGATGGTATACCCTTTATTTTCCTTTCTAATTGTCTAAGTTCTGTTTCTTGTTGGCTTGGTTCATCATTAGTACTTTCATCACTTAAATCAGGATATGAGTCAAAAGATGAATTCAAATCACTATCCTTTGGATCTGCTACTTTTTCTTTTGTTTTGGGAAAAGAAAATTTTATATAATTTTCATTAGATTTGATTCCTTGATGATCTTCTTTTAAATTTGCTTTCCAAGAGTTTTCATTAAGTCCATGTTTGGCAAAAGTAACATCTCTTGATATCTGAATTTGAAAATCCTTTTGAAGCATGCGATAGGCTTTTGAGTTTCAATCATATCATACGAATACCATCTTTACCGACTTGTCGTCAAACTTGTTCCTCTTTACCTTTGGCACATGCATAAACACCTTCTCTCCAAAAACCCTAAGATGCGCCAAATCAGGTACTTTATTAAACCATCGTTCATATGGAATTTTTTTATGTAGTACGAGTGACCAGTCGATTTTGCAAATAGTTCGCTTCTTAGAAACTAACGATTCTTGCGCTCAGCTACTCCATTTTGTTCGGGTGAGTATGCTACTATATACTGAATCAATATTCCCTCTTGCTTGAGATAGTTAACTATATTTTTGCCTATGTACTCGCCTCCTCGGTCTGACCTTATTATCTTTGGTTTCTTATTCATTGTATTTTTAACTATAGCAATAAATTCCTTTAGTTTTTGAAATAATTCATACTTAAGCTTAAGTAAGTATATATGACAATACCTAATAAAGTCATCAATGAAAGTTAGCATATATCTGTTGCCGGACGGAGTTGACACTTCCATAGGACCACATACATCCGTATGGATAATGTCAAGTACCCCCCTTGAACTTAAATCGATTTTTTTTGGAAATAGAGTGCGAGAAGATTTACCAACTGGACAAACAGAACAATAATTTTGATTTTTACAATTTTCTATAGTAATACCTTTAGCTAGCACCTTTCTTTTCATTTGCAAAATAGCATCAATAGAACGATGACCAAGTAGCTTATGCCAATAATGAATACATTTGCCTGTACATTCTGCGCTTGTTACAAATACGAATATGAAAGAGCGTATAAGTTTTCCTTAATTTTTGCTACAGCAACCGATTGTCCATTCTTGTAGATATAGCACACATCATTGTCAAAATTTACTTCGCAACCCTTAGAAGTTAATTTCTTTACGGAAAGTAGATTCATTTCAACTGGTGGAACGTTTAAAACTTCTTGAAACTTAACACTAATTACCTTATGAAATTCATTGAAAAGTTTTAGACAAATTTCTCCCTGTCCCTTGGATTCAATTTGTAAGCCGTTTGCAAGAATCACAGTGTTTTTTATTTAATATTTTAAATTTTTATTTTTGCAAATATGAAACGAAGCTCCCGAGTCCACAATCCATTTTCTATAAGAGCTACCATAATCACAAATAACCAAGCAATATTGATCACTTACCTTCTGTTGGCTGTTTTTTCTTCCATTCAATGTATTTTAAACAATTACGTTTCAAACGTGGAAAATGAGGAAATTTCTGTCAACACTTAAAAGTTGAGGAAAACATTAATAATGTTGAGGAACGAAGAATATAGATATAAGAGAGGATAAATGAAAAATCCGTGAATGTTAACAAATATAAAAAAGTAAGACAGTCAAGTGAACAATAAAATAACATTAACGGGATAACGCCAATTTTCGCTTTTGCATTGCATGCTTATAGGTTGATGGAGCCAATGGTCGGCCACCTTACTTTTTTTTTACGTTTGACTGTCCCTCAAAATTCAGTTGGGCGAGATTTTGATATAAAATTTAGATTTTCTGATTTTTTGGAATGTCTAAATATGGAAATTCTTGCTTTTTTCAGTCAATTTGCCATAAAAAAACTAATTATTTGACAAACATTTAATGAAAGTGTGATTCTTATGAAGTCGGCCTCCTAAACTCCAGAGGTCGGCCACATGAGTTTCCAGTAGTCGACCTCAATACAAAAATTTATATTTTCATATTAAATATGTGTCTATTTCCAATTTTATAGAATGTATACAGAAATCATTTTAATATTTAAACAGTTCAGTTAAATAAAAAAATGTGATTGTAAGATTTTATTTGGTCTAAGAACGCCATTTCATATTAGGTACAAAAGACACAGACTTTTTTTTACAAATGTTAATGAATAGGAAAAAATTCATTTAATTTATATGAAAATGAAAACTAATAATAATAATAATAACTACGTGCTTTTAAGACATAAGGTCTTTTTAAATGCAACGTAAATTGCACGGCATTAATTAGAAGGAATAGAAAGATAGGAATATATGAAGCTACTAACTTTGTTTTACATGTAATAAATATTTACATATTTCAGGCAAATATTATTAAATATTGCTTTAGATAAAAAAACAAAAAAGCAACTTATATTTGTATTTATATATATGAAAAAGTTGGTTTTCTTAATGTTTTCTTGTTTCTGAAATGTTTTGCCATTTCTATGGTATAGCATATATAGTAATGTAATGCAGGCATGTAGTAGTTGGACGGTGCGTATACAAAATAATGAAATTATTACTGCTAAATTCACTTAGGTCCATGGAAAATGCATTTGTTGGGTACAACGACCCGAGACATTATTAGCCATTTGATATTAATTTAATAATAAAATCCGTTTTCAATCGCATCTGGCCACTTTCTGAACTCCCTAAAACCCACTTGCCGGACATAGTTTTAACAGAGTAACGAGGCCGCCAGACTAGAACACTAGTTGTACCAAATGCTGAATACAGAGTAGCTAGCCTCCTTATGGTTTCCTATCCTAATGAATCATTATGCAATTTGTTGTTTCATTTGGGAACTAAGCCAATACCTGATTTCGAAAACATGCAGAATGATGTTTCGTTGACATTATCAAAATACATGAAGCGTCTCCCAAAATAATAAATACTATTTTAGCTCCAGGAACTACTTCGTCACTGTCGTTTATATTGACAACTTCGAAGATGTTTGAGTACTCATAGTAGCAAGTGTTCCATCTTAGAATGGGTTACTGAAATTCTCTTTTAAAATGTTTGTACCGTTTTTAATAAACCTAATGATTTGGTTCAAAGATCTATGGACCACTTTAAAAAATTTGTATTTCTTGACCGCAGGTCTATATTAGAATCAATTTTTAATAGAATTTATTATTATTATTTCGGTCTTGTAGATTACTACTAGGAAACCCGAACTCCCGAATTGCCTATTTAAATTTAAAATGTTGATTTAATTTTGTTCTGTACTGAAGAAAGTGCTTCTTTCGTGTAGTTATAAAATATTTTTTGCTTTTCGTTTCTTCCATTTTTAAGGTTCTTTATAACTACATATTAAACAAATTTTCGAAATTTGTATAACCTATCCATGATCATTTTTTTAGACATTATACATGTACGTTTTATTTATGAATTGCGAAATTCTTTTATAAGTGTTTTACATGAGCAATTAGGTATAATAATGGCGAGTGCAGAGAGTTCTTCTTACGAAAACCAAAAAACTTGTCAATGCTAGTGGAGTACGTTGTAATTTCTCCGTGAGTGAAAACAACGTACGGAAGTTAGTTGATTTTACTGTAACTCGCTTAAAGATCTATTTGCAGTAATATTTCTTAAGAAATTAATTATATTTGTAATTTATCTAAGTAAGACTTTCATAATGTAATCCCGGCCTTTATACTGAACCCAATAGGCCGACATAGGAACACGTTTCTTCTATAGTCGGCCACCTAATATCTATTAACGTCCGACAGGCGGACGACTACTGAAACCATGGAATATTTTTCGATTATTTTGGTACAAATAAATAGAAAATGAAATTTCCTATAACTTTGCATACTCAGTTTAAGAAAAAAAAATAATAAAGCAGTGTTCAGTAGTCGGCCGGGGGCCGAGCTCGGGAGAATGGAAAAAATTGCCTCTAAAAACCGGTCCCCTTGTAAATTATTAGCAACCAATATTTTTTAAGTTTAAGTTTAATATAAGCTATAAATAAATAAAAAAACAATAACAAACTTCATCTACATTCAATAGTTTGGCGATTTTAGCACTTTTTAAAAATCACCTCCACTATATTTTTTTCTATCGAAAAGGCACATTTCAAACGAAAGCGTGAACTTGAGACAAACATTCATTTTTAACAAGAAAACCAGTAGGTCCAATGGTATGAAATTTTGCACCATGGAAGCAAAATTGTTAGCCTTTTTTAAAATATTTTTTGCCGGATTTTAAACGAAAACTTTTGCTATTAACTTTCACTTCACTGGCCGACTACTAGAGGTGGCCGACCTCATATGTCATCACCCTACCTACATACATACATATGTGTGAATTATTATTCTTTTGTATTGAATTTGATTTGCAGAACAAGATTCTGAAATTGATTGATGTTGGTCCATTTTTCTGATTTAATTGAAAGTTTCTTATTAGGATATTAAATTTCGTAATACCTACCATTGAGCGTTGAATGGATTGTGCAGTGAAAAATCCAATTTTTTTTTAATTGTTGGAAAGAATAATTTGTGATTTTTTGTGAATTGGATTGTGGATTAAAAAATCAAAATTATTTGCAAAAAAAGTGTTCTTTACAGGTATTATAAGACAAGTTATACATTCGCCGCAAAAAAAAAGTTTTGATATAACAATCAAACATGAAATTACGATGGTAGCGAAGACGAAGAAAGATTGTCTAAGAATTCTGTTCGTCTGTATGTCTATATGTATGTATAGACACCTCCAGACCAAACGGGTCCGAATTGCTTCAAACTTGGTATATTCAGTTTTCTAGGTATTGTACAAAGGGGAAATTGAAATTTATTTTATCTCTAAAAATAACGGTCCCTGCCATAAAACCGTAACGTTAAAGCCTATTTTTCTCTAAAACGGCTATTACGATTTTGATATAAGACAATCAGTGCAGCTTTTTAGGTACGACCGATCATATGGTTGAAAAAAAAATAAATGTCTAAGGACCGTTTTTTTGCTTTCGACTATCTCATAAATGGCTTAACCTATTCTTTCGAAATTTCACACATATTTAGATGTAGACAGCCCAATTTATACTGCATACAAATATTTTCAATTAATTTTTTTTGGAACTTTTAAAAATTAAATTCAGTATTTCGGAAACGAGATTGCCAATTTTTTTTTAAACTTTGTATTTTGTATTTTTGACAAAAAATATAAGAAAAAGTACTGTCTTCCTTTATGAATTAACTTACCAAAATCGTTTGAGTTTGTAATGACTTACAAGCATATGCATAATGATTAATCGCACGTACCACAAATATTCCCATACCTATTGTAAATTCTGTTCATGTGACTTTAACCTGGATTCACTGTATTTTTCATTTCATTGATAATAAAAACTGCCTTTTATATACCTATGTAAATTTAAGTCCAAGTCTTATTGTGTGTCATCCGTTTATTCTTACATAAAAACTTAAATTATGTTTGCCTACACTAAGCTACAAACACATATATTTGGAATTTATGTAAAATAATACAATAAAATATAATTAAAATCCTTTCAATTGCTTATACGTGAAACCGGATCAATCATCTAACTATTCGAACTTTCACTTGTATAGTATTTTAGTATTATCTCTCGGGTTCAAAATAAAACCAATATCCTTTTTTTTTACTTCAAATTATTTACTTCAGAATTAATTAAACACCACTTTTTTTTCTAACACACTGAACGCTTTATTATTCTACTTATAATAAAAGTACACCAATTACAAGCTTATATCTTTTCTTACAACCAACTTTACACTTGCGCTTTCAAAAATAAACTGTCCCGTTTCGCAGTTAGTGGAGCGGTATTTATACTTGTTTAAGCTTTCTAGATATACCTTGAAAGTTCTCGTCAACCGGTTCCAGCAAGTTCCTTTCCAATAGCTTATTTGGGTTGCGTCTGCTACTATTGTAAGAAAAGGGTCCACCAAGGTTAATAGGTGTGTAGTTTGTAGCATACTTAAGTTGTTGTTTTGGTTAGAGTTTGCAGTATACCTTCAGGTTTTTGTTTTGGTTATAGTTTGTAGCATACTTTCAGGTATTAAGTGTAGTATAAAATAGTCCGTTAGGAATTCAAAAAAAATCAGATAGTACAATTCATTACATTGCCTCCCTCTTACGATTGTTCGTCCCGAACAGATTCAGTATTGCCATCACCGTTATATCGATGCGAACGGTCGCAGTGTACTACTTTTTGTTTACCTCTAGCCCCTTCCCGAATACGGTAAACGACATCATTGATGTTAACATCAACAGTATAGGGGTCTTCCCAATTTTGCTGAAGTTTCGGAAACAATCCTTTATGGCGGTGTGGATTGTAAAGCCACACAAGATCTCCTGCCTCAAATCCTGTTGTTGTTGCTCTTATGTCGTATCGTGGTTCATTCGATCGCTAGCTACCTTCATCTTGGTCCTTGTTCTTTCGTGAATGTCAATACGCCGTTCCCTGAGGATATCCACATATTCCTCCATTCTATGAGGCTCATTTGTCGGGCATCCAAACTTAACTTCACTCGGCAGTTTAATTGTTGTTCCAAACAGAATTTCCGATGGTGTATGTCCTGTTGAACTGTGTACTGCACTTCTATAGGCCATCAAGAATAATGGAATGTGTCGATCCCAGTCGCGTTGGTAGTCGCTGATAACGTTGGAAAGGTGTTCTTTGAGGGTCCTATTAAATCGTTCAACCATCCCATCCGACTGGTGGGTGAAGCGGTGTTGTCCTCGTCTTTTTAAGGCCAAGAAGCGAGCAAACCTCCTGAAAGATGTTAGATTCGAAATTCCTCCCTTGGTCCGAATGGAGTTCCAGAGGTACACCGAATCCACTCACCCAACTGAACACAAGCTGATCGGCTATTATTTTGGCCTCTTGGTTTGGGATGGCAAACGCCTCTGGCCATTTGCTGAAGTAATCCATGACTACGAAAATATATTTGTTTCCGCTGACAGTTTCAGGGAAAGGCCCTGCGATGTGCAGTGCAATCCTCTCAAACTGTACTCCCACATTGTACTGCTGCATTTTGCTTTGAATTTTCCGGCCTGGTCCTTTGCTCCCCACACAAGTATCGCATTTAAGGCCCCACTATTCGAACTTCCATTTTTGCATGTAACCAGTAGAACCGCTGGCGCATCTTTTCCACGATTTTATTTATAACCAAATGTCCCCCAGAAGCTCCATCATGCATTTATCGTAGAACATCACTGACCTTTGACCGAGGTACGATTAGCTGCATCACAAAAGATTTGCCATTTGCGGATTCCCACTTACGCCGTAGTATACCTTCTTCCACATGGAGTGAGTCCCATTGTACCCAAAAGGCTTTGAGAACTGGGCTCCTATCACAGATTTCACTCCATTCTGGTTTTCTTTATGTTCTTTCCATGCAAGAATGGGTTCGATATCCGAGTCTTGTTGTTTGGCCGTTCTCAATTCGTCGTTATTCCAACCGTAAATGGGATCAAGTCTTAGCCTCTTAATGGCAGTTATCTCCTTTTCTTCTTGGCAATGCTTGCAATCATGTTTGCATGTTCGCGAGATTATGCATCTGCGTTTGAGTGCAGCTTTCCTAGCCAATGCCGAATCTGGTAGTCCTATGTCTGTAGTCTTTCGATTCACCTTGCTACTTGATCTTCTGGGTTTTTGAAGTTTAAAAGCCAACTAAGTGCGCCATGGTCTAATCGCAGAAGGAACTTCTGTCCATAGATGTATTTATGGAAGTGCTTCGTCGCCAATATGAGAGCAAGAAGTTCCCTCCTAGTCACGCAATAATTGCGTTCGGGTTTCCGAAAGTACCTTGCTGTAGTAGGCGACCACTTTTCTTCTTCGGCATGAACTTAGGACAGTACAGCTACTATTCCAACGTTGCTCGCATCAGCGTCGATGATAAACGGCTTATCTGGATCCGGATATATCAGCACAGGAGCGTTACATAAGCTCTCCTTCAGTTCCTGAAAACTTTTCTCGCACTCACCTAACCATTTGAATGGTTTCCCCTTTTCAGTGAGCTGTTGTAAACTCTTAACGATTCCAGCAAAATCCTTCACAAAATGTCGATAGTACGTGGCTAGACCAAGAAAGCTTCGGAGTTGATGTTTGTTTTGAGGTGTTGGCCAGTTCTTGACGGTGTCGACCTTTTCTGGATCAGTTTTTACTCCATCGGACGAGATAATATTCCCTAGGTATTTAACTTCGGTCTTGTGAAGCGCACATTTATCTCGATTTAATTTAAGGTGAGCTTCTCGAAGTCTTTTGAATACGGTTTGAGGTTCTCACAATGCTCATCAAATGTTTTTCCGTACACGATAACATCGTTCAGGTAAACAAGGCAAGATTTCCAAGTAAGTCCTTGCAAACCACACTCCATCAAACGCTCAAATGTTGCCGGTGCATTACATAGTCCAAACGACATCACCTTGAATTGCCACAGACCATTTCCTGTGGAGAAAGCTGTCTTTTCCCGATCTCTGGGTGGATTTCTACCTGCCAGTAGCCACTTTTCAAGTCTAAAGTGGAGAACCATTGTGCTCCTTCCATTGCATCTAAAGTATCGCTAATCCTGGGCGGAGGGTAGCTATCTTTCTTTGTTAAATCGTTCAGCCTACGATAGTCCACACAAAATCAAGTGCTTCCATATTTTATCTTCACAAAAACCACAGGTGATGCCCAAGGGCTTTTTGAATTTTCGATTAGCCCATCTTTGTTCGTAATCGATATTATTTCTTCGACTTCTGCTTGTTTAGCCAATGGGAGACGTCTTGCTGGGTGACGAATCGGTCTCGCGTCTCCTTTATCGATTCGATGTTGCACAAGTTGTGTTCGACCATACTGCCTGTTTGGTGGAGAAAATATGTCACCGTACTCATGAAGAAGGCTACCAGCAATACTAAGCTGATGTTCACCAGCGTTTTCCCTACCATAAAGTTTTGGGAACATTGCTCAGACTCTGGTTCCACCATTAGGTACCGATGACTACCCGAATCACATTTTAATTTTGTCCAAACAAACAGTTCTGAAGAAGGATGTAAGCATATGTCTTCTTTGATTACAGCAGTACTCAGAGTTGATGAGTTTTCATTGCCGTAGATCATAGGAATTTCTATATTTCTGTACTTAAGAACTTGCTTACCGATATCCACAATAACTCCGTGTTCTTTCGTAAAGGCGACTCCAATGATGCACTCGTCACATATATCTGCTACTAGAAATAGATGTAAAAACTCCAATTCTGGTAATCGGAACTTCAGACGAACTTCTCCGTCCACTCTTGCTGCCTCTCCTGTCGTTGTTTTCAGACGATAGCTACTGGTGTTATGTATGTCATCTTGACCAAGTCTCTACGCACAATCGAGGCAGTGGCGCCAGTGTCAATTGTAGCCACGTGTTTTATGTTGTTTAATATTGCCTCTACTGTCAGACTTTTGTTGTTACGTTTAGTCTGTGAGACCTGGATGGTGGTTCTGGGGCCATCAATACCAGAAACCAGCTTCTGCCTCTCGAAGTTGGTTCTTACTCGTTTCCCGCCTGGGAAACAGAACGACCAGGAGTGTTGTTTGTATTGGTAGATTGTTCTCTAGTGTTTCTGTGTCCACAATGTTGACATGGAGTTCTTTTTGGTGGCAATCTGCAATGTGCGTTGGAGATGTCCGGTCTTGTTACAATTCCAGCATCTAGAAGCTCCATTTCCTTGACTTCTTTGAAACTCGGTTCTCTGACAAGAGCACTCCTCAACTTTTAATGCTCTTACCCGATGAACTCCTTGAGAAGCTTGTTCTGCTGCTTCCATAGTCGAAGCGAACGCTAATGCTTCGGGAAGAGTACGTTTTCCAGCAGTTCGGATTGCTCGCTGAAGGCTTCTGTCAGAAACCGCACGGACAAATGATTCTGTTGAAAACTAGCTAATGATTTCGTCTCCTGCGGTTGGATATGCCAGGTATGCCAGTCGTTCGATGTCTGCTTGGAGTTGCTGTATACTTTCACCACTTTTCTGGACTCTGGTATTGAGATGGACTCGGAAGACTTCTTGCATATGGGGATTTCCAAGAGGTTTGTCAATGGCTTGAATAAGAGCACCTAAGTTTCCATTCTTGTCTGCTGGCATAGTTTGCAAATCTTCAGGAGCAGAACCTCTTAATGCTGGTGTCAGCGCAATAAACTTGCCTTCTTCGTCCCAGCCATTTGTTGTTGCGGCCGCCTCAAATTGATTTTTATAGATCGACCAAGAATATTTTCCATCAAAGGTTGGTGGATGCATTTCTTTTCTCTTTGGACAGTCACCAGAACTTTCTCGAAACTTTATTTTTCTTACCTTGTGTAATTCCTTTGTTATATTTTCATTTTGGTCTTCCAATTCTCAAACTTTCTACTTTCGAAAATTGCTTTTCAACGCTTTTCATACGTTCGTTAAGAGCAATGCATTTGTTCTCAAATGCAACTAGCTTACCTTCTGTTAGATTTCTCTGATCTTCTAGAAGGTTCTTCTGCTCATTGCTTTGTTCCTAAAATCGTTCGAGGAAATTCTTTTTCTCGTTCTTTTGTTCATCAAATCGTTCGAAAAGATTCTTTTGCTCGTTCGTTTATTCATCGCGTTGTTCTTCAAATCGTTCGAGAAGATTCGTTTGTTCATTCTTCCGATCATTCTTTTGTTCATCAAAATTTGCGAGCATAACCGCCATCATATTTTAGAAGTCAAAACCAGTACTTACTTGTTCTTCCGACATTTCAATGTCAAATTGAAATGTGTCTGGATTTTCCTCGTTTTGTCTTAACTGTTCTTGCAAACGAATAATAGGGTCATTTTTCGATCCAGCAGTAGGAAGACCTCGTTTGTTTAGTTCTCCCTTAAGTTCGACCAAATTAAAGTCGTTCGGGGTCTTACCCATTTTTCTTTAGTCACTTTTCGTATTTACTTATTAAAATACACGATACACATTATTTTTTTTTTATAATAGACCAACGAAATAAGTTTTATCCCACTTCTGGCACCAATGTAGTATTTTCACTCGGGTTCGAAAGTAAAACCTATTTCCTTTTTTTTTTATTTAATTCAAATTATTTACTTCAAAAATTAATTAAACACAACTTTTCTTTCTAACACACTGAACGCTTTATTATTCCACTTATAATAAAAGTATACCAATTACAAACTTATATCTTTTCTTACAACCAACTTTACACTTGCGCTTTCAAAAAGAAACTGTCCCGTTTCGCAGTTAGTGGAGCGGTATTTATACTTGTTTAAACTTTCTAGATATACCTTGAAAGTTCTCGTAAACCGGTTCCAGCAAGTTCCTTTCCAAGAGCTTATTTGGTTTGCGTCTTCTACTATTGTAGGAAAAGTCTCCACCAAGGGGAATAGGTATGTAGTTTGTAGCATACTTAAGTTGTTGTTTTGGTTAGAGTTTGTAGTATACCTTCAGGTTTTTGTTTTGGTGATAGTTTGTAGCATAATTTCAGGTATTATGTGTAGTATAAAATAGGCCGTTAGGAATTCAAAAGTAATCAGATAGTACAATTCGTTACAGTATTAAAAATAACATCTGTCAGTCCTAATTCGTTCATAAATTAAATCTCAAGTAATATCAAATTTCATCTAAGGTTTTAAAAAATGAATGCATTAACATCAATTATTATTATTAATCCATTAATACATTTTAAGATATACAAATTATTAGATACTGTATTTGTACAAGTAAAAGCTCGAAAGGTTATATGTATACCTATGTATATTCACATCACTTAAAATTGATAAAGTCCATTGCAAATTGTTTTTAGGCGCCACCTATAGCTTTCATTGAAACTTTAACTATCAATTCTGACGCAGTTAAACAAATAAAACTGATGTCGTTTTCGGGTGACGTGAAAAAACGCCAAACGAAATAAGACAAAATTCCAAAAGTTTGGTCTGATTACGTTTTCAAAAACGACATAAGACCAAATCCTGAGTTTGGCCATATTTCAATTAACAAATAAAATAAAGCCAATTTGGCGTTATTTCGTTTTCAACTAGAGTAAAAAATTATCATAAATAGTTAAATCTTTGGCAAAAACACAAAAAAAAAATTGGTATAAAAAGACATACATTCACACATTCAAATAATAAATACACTTACTTATAATAATAAACACAACAAAATAGGAGTTAACGAATGATTATAAAAAAATTAAATTAATAATGTCAAAAATGTTTTTCATAAAACTACAACAAATAGTATAAACATTTACTCCAGAAATAAAATAATGAAGGTACATAATATTTACCTAACAAAGGAATTTCTAAATCTTAACAAAATATATTTCATCAAAATATAGTTGTCGAATTTTGTACAATTGCCTGCAAATTGGACATAAAATTGAAAAATGGTTACAGGCACTTTTTTCTTCAATCCTTGTATAACAATCTAAACACAGATTAAAATGATTACAAGGTTGTAGTAAGATAGAACGTGGTTTGGTCATACGAATATCTCATAGCACTATCGAATCTATTATTGCCAAGGACTGTTCAACAGTGCAATTATGGATTTCTTCCGGTTGTTCCTCTTCATCCCAAAGATTATCTGAAGTAAAAAAGCTATGTGTTCTGTTGGAAATTTGCTTCAAAAAATCCTCTATTGAAATTCTTCCTTAGTCAAGTCATACAGTGGCTTTTTTGATAATTGAGCTTCTAGCAGCGGATTTTTGGCTGAAATATGTCGATGTTCCATTAGTTGCCATTGTAAATTCTCGCGAAATAACATGGTCCCATCAAGAAGGCAATCGACGAACTGAAAAAAAATTCACTTTATTATCAAATTTCTTCCCAACTTGCTGTCGAAGCCTTCAAGAGCCCTTGTTGTTCGCAAAGCTTTCTTGTGCACCGATATACTTTGCGGTGTTTCCTACTATTTTTTAAGATTATTTTATCACATTTTAAAAACAAATTCAAAAACCTAATATATGATGAGATATTTTAACATTTTTCTAGAAACTATAGTTAGCAACATATCTTTTTTGAATTTTTCGAAAACCTGATTATATAATAAATTGCAAAAAAAATATTGAATCATACTCATAACATCATACATACCTTTTCCATCCATTGTTTTTCAAAATATTAAATGAATTCCTGAAAAGCTTGACTTGAATTTTGTGACCACGGTTGGTCATGATCTTCAGACCTAATAAGTTCAAGACCAATGACAATGTTTGATTTACTCATCCGGGGAGGAGCCAACATTTTTTGAAAGATTCGTTGCACATCTTTGTTTTTGCATATGGTTTGAAGAAAATTTGATATTTTACCAGCTTTTCTTCTCAACCCTAGAGAAAAATTAAATCAGCAGGTATTAAATAAAGCAATTGGAAAGACATTTCTTAAGACATTTCAAATGGCAATTTCAAAATCCGTGGTGAATCCTTTCGGTTTAAATTTGAAATGTTTGGATTAAATAAATTGATATACATGAGTGTATATTACCTCCGATTTGTTTGTTATGAGCACATATGTAAATGAAAGGATAAGTATAAAAGCATTATAAGAGAAAGAAAGACAGTTTAAAAAAAAGTATATAAATTATGATTAATCTTAATTTAACATACTCGTATATAGTCATTGTATGCGAAATGGATTAGAAGAAGCTGCTTGTAACCAGAAGTGGAAAAAGGCATATCCTCTACTATTTTGGCAACCGTTGGTGATAAGAAAACAGTGTACGAAAAGGTGTCTTTGACAACCGACCCTTATAAAACATTTCACTTTTTTCATATCTTGAATATTAAAATTTTTCAATTACATTTGTCTCTTTAAAAATATCCGTTATATCTTTGCTGTCTTTTGTACATTTTGGAATTGCACTATTTCTAATGTTGATGAGTTGCATTTGCATGTTACTGAACTGCAATTGAAGTGCACATTCTTGGTCTACGGCACATTTATCATTAAACACTTGTCGAACACCATACTTCTATTGAGTCAGCACATTTTCTTTTGAAATTATTTCTAAGGAAAAAGAAAGTGGTACTAGTTTTGAAGCATAGATAAGTGTTAGGTTTGTTTGGTATCTTTTTTTAGTAAGAAGTTTAACAACTGTCAAACTTCAAGACTGGGGTAAAATTTTGTAAGTCTTTAAATAAGTTAAACGGTAATTTTTGTTTAAAACGTCAATAGATACATGGACAGAAAGTAGTGAAGGGCATAATTAAATGATCACTCAAGACTCTACCAAAACCAAACTAAAAAAAATAAAAAAATAAAGAAAAGCAACACGCAACACAAAGAACAATCCACAAAATAAGAAATGAGAAAGCACTCGAGAATTCTAGTGATTAAATATTAAAATTTTGCACTTATCCATTATTTGTGGTTTTCTTAATGCTTTTCTTACTTTTGTCTTCAATTTTCAATACATAGATTTCATTCTTCTACACAAATAATAAACTTCTTGCTCGAGGTATTATTTCTTTTGAATGCCAATCACTGCACCAAGGAATGCCTATTACTGCACCAAGGAAATAGGAGAAAAAACTTTACAGCTTGGTGTTTTGAAAGTTTTTACACCAGTTTTTTTCCCACAAAGATTCATGTACAGTAAAAGACTTTTACTTTATCGAATCAAATAAAATGCAAAAAATAGAAGATTGAAAAGCAGGAAAATTAAGGGAGTGCAAGATTGGATTTGTACACGCTTAAATGTAGGTAGGTATAGAAACATAAAAGATTCAACAAGGGAAAGATGTTTGTGAAGGAAGTTTTTCTTGCCTTGTGGACGATTTGTTACGATAAAAAAGAAACTTACGTACATACATAGTAGGTAGTTATGGAAAAATATACTTAAAATCATTCTTGATTTCCACTCACAAAAAATATTTTCTTGTAGGAATGTTTTATTTTGTATGATATGTAGGTATCATGTAGGTATAGTTCATAAAATTGAAGTGAGTAGGTAGTATATGTGGGTACATTAGGTATACAAGATACACAATTTGTATCTTTAGTATTTAAAGTGTTTAAATAAAATTTGGATAGGTACAAGTACATAGGTAGTTATAATAGACTTAATTTTTTGAGCAACACACATGTTTTGGCGAGGCGATGGGTAAATAGTTTTATTTGGGAAAGATTTGATGAAGTTTTAAAGAATGTTGAGGGTGCCAAGCAATTTTGTTTTGAAGGGGCAAATCTTTTTTTGGGATAGATGATTTTCCATGTAGAATATGCAGGTAGTAATTGGACTAAATTAAAAAATATAGAAGGAACAAAATTTATAAAAATATATTAGCGTAGTAAACATGGCTTTAGGTACAAACAAACAAATCGGCAATATTAAATTTAAAAATAAATTAATGCTGCACCCATGGGTACATACATATACTTCTTATATTCGTTACATTTTTCTTATAAGTATGCATATTGGTAGGTAAGTGGGTACCTATATAAATATAATAAGAGGTATTGCTACCTACATAATTAAATTGATTTGTTAACAACTGAATTTTAACTTGCGATTGGTATATATACTCGCATTTAGGTAGGACAAGTTTTGCATTTGCAAAAAAATCGAACTCGAGATTTACATTTTAATCAAACTTGACATAGAAAAAGTGGGCCTCGCAATTCCGTCTGTCTGTCTATCCTCGAGCTTACAGCCTATATGGTTGGATTGCTTTAAACTTGGCAGGTATACAAATTGTTTTTTCGGTAGGTACCTAATATGTCCATACGTCTTTTTATTTTTTAGGACGAAAAATAACGGTACCCTCCATACATTTTTTTGCCCAAAAAGATAAATCTTATTTTTCTCAAAAACGGCTCCAACGATTTTTACGAACAAAATTAGTTCATTAATTGGGAAATTGTACTTTTTGATCAATTGTTTTTGTATTGTTATTTTTTGTATAGGTAGGTAGGTACCTACCATTTTTTGGGTTTTGGATTTTCCGGAAAACGATTCATTTGATTGTTTTGAATATTTTAATGCAGATTCTCTTTTTTTAAGCTGAATATTTCGAAAACGACTCAATAGATTTTTCGAAACTTCGTATTTAGTAGTTTTTTAACATAATCTTGAATAATTAAAAAAAACTATTTTCCTACAACTAAAAACAACGGTACCTTCTATACAAATGTTAAAAAAACCTTTAAGAAAAAAAGGATTTCTCAAAAACGACTCAAAGAATTTGAGAAAAAAGTGTGTGTTTTTTTTATTAAATGAATTTTCTATTTACAATTATTAAAAAGATTCTTAAAGTATAAATATATACATATATACAATAGATAATGAATGAATAAAAGGAACATTCTGTAATTTAATAAGAAAACTAAGTCAATGAACCATATCAAATTAATTAATCCATAACTAACGCAAGTGAATATTTAGGGTACAAATTTAACTTACATAGCAAATGATAAAATTGTGGGGGAAAAAAGGAAAATATTATAAGAAAAATTAAAAAAAATAAAAGAACCATAAAGAAACAAAATATCAAAAACAATAGAACAAAATGAAAATATATCAACAAACGCAGCTGAAAAATTGTAAACTGCATTTAAAAAGAGATTTTTGACCATCGAACTATCCAATTCGAAAAGCCATTTTTCAACCGCTTTCAAGAACAAATGAAGAAAATGTTGTCTTCTTATATCAAATAGTATTTATTAAAGAGTTTAGGTGCTGATGCAGGAAAAAAATATAAAATTGGGTTTTATTACATTTTGGGACGTTCACCACGACCTAAGTTTACCCTTAAATTCAAGGGTTATCCATTTTGCGGTTTCAAAAGTAAACGTAAATAAAACACATATAAAATATTTTTTCCATGATATTTCTTTTTAATTATAAAGTTTGAACGTTGACATTATGTGTGAAACGCTACATCATTTAAATGACCACCACGCGAATTGTTGCAAGCATCGATTCTTTTGTGGTAATTTTCGACGACTTTTTGACACATATTGGGCAGTATCTCAGCCATAACTTGACGAATGTTGGTTTTCAAGTGCTCAAGAGTTAAAGGTTTATCTGCATAAACACGGTCTTTCGCGTAGCCTCACAAAAAGAATCCAGCGGTATTAAATCGCATGATCTTGGTGGCCAGTTGATATCGCCACGAACGAGAAATTACGCGGCCAGGAGATGTCTCTTGCAATAAAGCCATATTCGCTCGAGTTGTGTGGCATGTGGCAGCGTCTTGTTGAAACCACATATTCTCCAAGTTGTATTCTTCAATAGCAGGCAAAAAAAAGTCGGTTATCATATGACCTTCATTTCTCTTCATTTACTTGAGTATTCTCAGAACCCCAAATACGCCAATTTTGTTTATTAACATACCCACCGAGTGAGAAATGTGCTTCGTCGCTTTAGAAAATTTAGTTCGAAAAGTCGCCGTCCACCGCCTCTTGTTCAAGCACCCATTCGAAGTAACAACGACTTTGTGAATGGTCAGCTGGCTTCAGTTGTTGTGTGAGCTGGACTTTGTATGGATGCATGAGTAGATCCAAATGCAAAATACGCCATAATGTGCCGTAAGACAGTCCTAATTCCTGAGAACGAGTAAGAATCGACACATTCGGGTCTCCGGCAACACTTTCACTTACCGCACCGATATTTTCAGTGGTACGAGCGAAACCATGATGAACAGGCCTTACAATATCTGTAACCAATCCAGTCTCTTCAAATTTCTTCACAATTTTACCAACGGCTTGCGTAGTTGGACGATTATACAAACCATAATCTCCTCTTAAGGCACGATATGTGGCTGTGGCAGAATCACCATTTTTGTAGTAGGTGTTAACAATTTTTATGCGTTGTGCGATAGTTAAACGATGCATTTTCGTTAATGTCAGACTTTCAACTTTGGAAAAATTTGTTTAACACCTTAGTTTAACAGATGCATAATTCCAGCCCTATACTTTTGAAACCTCAAAATGGATAACAAGTTATATGTCTTTGAATTTCCTAATGTTTGAATGGACTGCATCCGCACGTTTTTCGCATGAAAAAAATTTGAGAACTTTAAATACATATAAGTGTTTTAACGGCAGAATTAAACGTTCTTGAAATAAAGGCCAACTAGTTGTTGGTCTAGTTTTCTTACATACAATTCGGACAATATGCTTCTGCGCTGCAATAATTAGGCTTAGCATATTGTGGTAAGCCCCGCTCCAACTTGTTATACAATAATGAAGTTTTGAATCAACTAGAACAAAGTATATTTTTGTTAAAAGGTTTTTTGAGCATGTACTTTATAATAGAAACATTTTGAGTATCAAACACATCATATATTTTTTAAGATTTGCAGTATGTAACTTCCAGTTTAAGTTTTGATCCATAAATACTCCTAAGTATTTATAATTTATTAACAAACTTATTATTAAAACAAGTGTTTGAACACGGAGCGTCTTGTAAAAATCTGGGGCTACCGCAGGAGTGAGTGCCTAGACTAAATTTGTTACATGTAGCAGAATGAAACAGGATATTACGGTTAGCAAAAGGTGATGTTTCTTTTAGATTGCAGGACATAACTTTTTTTTCACTCATTATGAGTACTGCCAAACCGTTTCTCAAAACATAAAGTCAAAGCCACATTATCAGCGAATGCAGTTATAATGCTTTCAAAAGATTGTTTAAATATAGAATTAGCATACACTAAGAATAGCCAGATTTATAAAGTTTGTTCAAAAGTTACTTATGATTGACCATGTCAAATGCTTTAGAAATGTCAATAAACAGCGCTAAATTATATTTATTTATATTAAAGCCTTCACTTAACTTACAAAACTTTAATATTGCATCCTCAGTGCATTTATCTTCGCGAAATCCAAATTGAACACCACCTGCACCATAGAGAATATATACTACAGTAGTAGTATACTTTCTTTATGACCTGCACTATAAGAATTATTACAATTTCCATATATTTGATAATCAGGTATATTATTATCTGGAAGTTCAAGGCCGTACAACCAAATTTCTGTTAAAAAGATAAAATCCGCTGCTAAATTAAAGGCTTCAAAGTGAGATGAAAAAGAATCAAAATATTTCTTCATACTACGAATGTTTTGATGAATTATTAAAGGTGAAACATTTTCAATACTACTAACATTATAATTTTTTGCATTAAGAATTTAGTACACATTATTTTAAATCAATAATATTTAAGTCATCAGAGCAACTCACTCTGACAACACTATCTCCTTTAGTTTTGCGCAAAAAAATTATATTGTTTTTCATCCATAAAAACTTATATTTCTTCACCTTCTTAACTGCATTATAGAGTTCACGTGTATGAGAGGTCATGCTGTTGTTGATGTAGATTTGTACCATCGTAATCATCTCCCAATATTTTTGTTGCTAATGCCGCTCTCCTCTTTTGTTTCATCTTCATGATAATCTGTTTGGTATTGCAACGGGTCAAACATAACTAATATGTTCGCAATTGATGACGAGTGGCAGTAGTTTAGTCCACTTGATTAACGGTACTTCCCATAGAACCAATTTTCATATTTTTGACTTTCTCACTTTTTGATGAGCCGGATAAAATTATTTTTTAATGCAAATGTTCCCTAGAAGTAAATAAAACTGCATACTCAAATTTAAAAAAAAAAATGGTTTTTCGATTTTAAAAAAAATATATAAATTTTTGTTTTTTGAAAAATCGATTTTTCAAAAACCAGTCACTGAATTTTTTTTAAATTAAAATTTTATATTCATGGTAATAATTATTTTCAAAAGGTGTTTCAACTTTTTTTTTTCTAAAAATGTTTTTAAATTTGAACATACAAAATTATTTTTTTAAAAACCTCCAACGATTTTAGATTTTTTTTTGATACATTCATATTTGTCTATTAATTTTTGATTTAAAAAAAATCTCTAATCTGTTTCATAGATAACTGTTCCTAATAAAAATAGATTTTTTTTAAATGGAAAAAAAAATTCCTTAACAATTTGTATATGCAATATTATTAATATATACTTTTAAGGAGCACTTGTTTAAAAAAAAAATTAATCGACGAATAATCTATGTACCTACTTACCGTTAATAAGAACGCAAGAAAGATGTATTTGCGTAAATGTAAACTGCACTAAGCACTCTCATTTTTTGATCAAAATGTTTAGATCCGTTTTTGGTAAAGGAAATTTCTTACCGGTTTTGTGAAATTTTTATATGGCAGATTCCGTTTTTTAATTTTTAAAAAAATTAAAAGAACGTTCCGACAAAGATATTAGCTGCGTTTTATTATCTACGGGTGTGGATCTGTGTTATTTTTTAACACGTATATTACAAAAACAACACGACCTCCAGGTTTATATCGGGGTTTCTATCTGGGTTTGCAAATAGTAGTATTATATTCGGCGAACAGAGGGTACATCTACATATCGGAGTGCATAACCCAGATTGTCTTATTTTTTCGGGGTGAACTATATTCGCGATAATAAAACACGGCTATTATATTCACTTTTTTCTCGTCATCGATTTCATCATCGTAATGTCAAGATTGATCAAAACTTCAAGTTTCATTTTTTTACGAATTGAAAACTTGCAATATACCTACCTATATATCTTATATAATGTAGGTAGGTATCAACTTTTTAAATGTTCAAAATTGTGTCTTTCTGAACAAGAAAAATAATAATATAAATATGTAACTGCATAGATACTTACACCACACGATTCATAATGTTTTTATTTAATTCATAATGCAAAAGAATAACCAACTTCCTACCTACATAACCTACATTGCAATGTCACCACTCATCAGTACAGATGAAATGCAATCTGCCTACAATTCCCATATCTCGCATAATTATGTTGATATACCTATAGTGAATACTACCTGCAATGTTGCGTTAGAAAATCATTCTATAAGTTTTATACCTATACAAAGGCCCAGGTGTCTATATTTTGTAGGTACCTATATCAAATTTAAAGAAAACCGCTTCAGCCGTTTCCGTTTTAGACAAAGGGAATTGCGAGACACATTCTTTTGGTGTTCTTCATCATCGTATTGTCAAGTTCGATTTCTTTTCCAAATGCAAAATTTGGCATATACCTATAGTCTAAGAGCCCACAGCAAATTTTGTGCGTGAAGATATAACCAAAAGTGGTTTATATGAGTATGAAGCCCTCAAATAACTAACGACAAATATGGAAGTCTGGCAGCATTTTTTTTGCAGCTAAGATTAATAATAGTATGTCAAAGGTACATATTTTTCTAAAATGTGGATCATAGGTATAACCACTTGAAACTGGCTTTAAATTAAAGGGCAGAATGCACTGAATACAAATAGATAGGTGCCAGACGTTTTAGGTGCAGCTTTCCCCTTGCCAGACGTACTAATAGAGTCCTAAAAATTAAATTATTTTATAGATATATAAAATATGGAAGTCTGGCAGCATTTTTTTGCAGCTAAGATTAATAATAGTATGTCAAAGGTACATATTTTTCTAAAATGTGGATCATAGGTATAGCCACTTGAAACTGGCATTAAATTAAAGGGCAGAATGCACTGAATACAAATAGATAGGTGCCAGACGTTTTAGGTGCAGCTTTCCCCTTGCCAGACGTACTAATAGAGTCCTAAAAATTAAATTATTTTATAGATATAATAAATTGATTTTTATTGTATAATAGGTACGAGTAGGTAATAGTAAGCAATATTCCTGTCAAATGAATTAATAAGTACTTTTTCCACGTGTATTATAATAATATATAATATAAGCTACCTGACCATGGATTTTAAATTTAGTTTTGCCAACTTATCGGTTAGCAAACTTTCTTCGTATTCGTTCATATCAGCATTCAAAATAACTAATTGTTTTTGAATTTTTATCACGACGATTCTTTCCTTGTATATGGTTATCAGCTTCCTTTTTAAATATAGTTTGGAATAGGTGATTGAAGGATTAATTTTACACAATTTTTTTTGGCACAAATTAGCAATATCATCAAATGGATGCATTTCTTTTAATTTCAAAATGCGTTCTTCAACAAAGGTGCAGATAGTAGAAAGAGTGCATTTGTGTGAATGTCTGCATCCCGAATTGCTGTTCACAACTCTTTTTTCTAAATTATTAGCTTCCTGAAGAAATCTAGCAAGACATATTTTATGATACTTCAGTTCATCGTCTCCGACACTATTTATCAATACTTGGTACACTGCATCATTCCCAAGAAGTATTGCTTCGCACACAATGTGTTCTAAAGTAGATCTTCGGATGAGTATTTCGAAATGCAATTACAAAAAAAACATTTGTTATTCGGATCCACCGTGATATTGGATATAGCCCGAGTATTTTTAATTGCAACACTTGGACTGCATCTATTATATTTTTGGTAGTTTCAGGCACTATATAACATACATATACGCGTTTATGAGTAATATAGGATTATATAAACTACAAAAAACAAGAATATAACTTACATTCCACGTGATTTGTATCTATCGGAGATGTTATCAATTTTTTGGAAATTACAGTAAAGAGCCGGTAGCACGCACTATGGTACCCAGTTAAAGTATCAACCTCAACTGGAGGCTTTATATCAGAAAACTTAAACTTGCGATTTGTCGTAATTTTCAAAACTTCAGAGCATTTCTGCAATGTTTTTTCAGTAAACAAAATTATTTTTCCGCATTGTTTTGGGCTATCACTTGAATGGAACACATTTCTTATTTACTTCGTCAGACATATTCACTTTGCGGTCAACAAAACTACTACTGCAACTAAGTTCTCTTATCAGCAAGGTTGTTTATTGTGTCATGCATTTTTTTTTTGTCAAAGTATAGCGGTACAAAACAGATTGCTGGTTCGCATAATCAAAGTAGAGAAATCAGAATATCATTTGGTGTAATAACGACTTTTGATTATACCAATTGTTTTAAAAAACGATTTTTTGCGTACTATTAGTACGTCTGGCAAGGGGAAAGCTGCATATAAAACGTCTGGCACCTATTTATTTGTGATAAGGACAATCTTACAAATTTTTTGATGTATCACACATATGGTTATACCAATTGTTTAAAAAAATGATTTTTTGCGTACTATTAGTATGTCTGGCAAGGGGAAAGCTGCACCTAAAACGTCTGGCACCTATCTATTTGTATTCAGTGCATTCTGCCCTTTAATTTAATGCCAGTTTCAAGTGGTTATACTTATGATCCACATTTTGGAAAAATATGTACCTTTGGCATACTATTATTAATCTTAGCTGCAAGAAAATGCTGCCAGACTTCCATATTTGTCGTTAGTTATTTGAGGACTTCATACTCATATAAACCACTTTTGGTTATATCTTCACGCACAAAATTTGCTGTGGGCTCCTGGTCTACTAGTACCTACCTACATATATCGCAAGTAAAAACTTACGAATTGCAACTTTCCTACAATTCAAAAAGGGAATAACAAATAAATAACCTAGGTATTACATCTTCTGACAAGCGTCCTTGAATTTGAAAGAAGAAACATATTCCTGAAAAAAGATTTAAAGCATCTTTTCTACGAATAGGTTTCTTATTTCAAGGATATATACAAATTTCAGTAAGCATTTTTTTGCCTACAATGCAAAGATGAAAAAAATTGTAGGTAAAAAATAACCTACACTGATATAATACCTTCAAGCCAAATCTATTCCTAAATTACATACACATAGAAACATTCCCATTTTTCTATTTTCTCCCTCAATTCGCTTCGTAGCAATAGCGGACAATGCTGTTTTGGTAATCTCTTTGACTCGCACTAACCCTCTCTTTCTTCTTTTCAGTCCCAAAGTATAATTTATCACTACACTAGCGCCGTCACATGGCTTACAAGATTGTACAAAAAATCGACTCGCATAAGAGTACTATACGCTTTATATACAATGTTTGTATGTAAAAATTAAATTAGCAAAAATTAAGTAACGCAATGATTGAACATGTTTAGGAAACAAAACTATTGCAAATATGTATATAGAAGACGGAACAAATCATCAAAATGTCTATGTATTGGGGAGTCCCGGCAATTCACATTTAGAAGTCGGGGAAAAAGCACATGGAATATGCGAACGCTAAACAGGCCGCGCAAAGCCGAAAAGTTAGGCGAGACCCTAGCCAGTCTCCAAGCTGATATTACAGCCGTTCAGGAGGTGCGATGGGCGTTACGATTCCCAATAAGGCCAATTGCACTATCTAAACCTAATAAGTCAACATGCTCCCCGTACGTTCCGGGGAGCAAACATCGACTCGGACCACTACCTAGTACGGATCTCCGTGGAAGTTCTTAGTCTAATACCGAGTACTATCTTCAATAAATGGACACAATTACTTGGATTGGTAGACGACACTGACGTGATAGAAAGAACAAAGTGAACAATAACCGGTGCCTTCACTACTATGAAATTGGCAGCAAGCAGAATGGGAATGAAAATAAATGAGGACAAGACGAAGTATATGCTTCCATCAAGAAAAGTCCAATCCCACCACCGACTTGGTCAGAACGTGATCATTGATAAGCATAGCCTCGAGGTAGTTAGTGAATTTATCTATCTGGGTACTGCTCTAAGCACAGGCAACAACATCAGCGCTGAAATCAAACGCAGGCTAACTCTGGCTAATCGCTGTTTCTTTAGGCTCAGAAAGCAATTGAGGAATAAATCCCTATTGACAAGAACCAAGGTGACACTGTACAGAACACTCATTATCCCGGTTATGCTATATGGTGCAGAAGCATAGACCCTCTTCCAATTAGGGTTACCATTCGTCCCCCTTTTGGAGGGACTGTCCCTCTTCTTTACCTTAAAATGTCTATTGTCCCCCAACACCCAAAACTACGAAGGGGGTCACAAATGTCCCTCTTTTTTACGCATATGTAATATTTTTTACACCTTAAAGCAATATCTGTACACTACCAACTCTTTCATATTTAAAAAAAAATTCTTAGCAAATTTCAAAATTAAAGCTGTGAATATTTCCACCATAGAAAATATAATTTTCACAACTGTATTCATCCATTTACTTCATTCAAGAAATGTTTCCAGCTTCACTTCAGTTGTTCTGTATCTGTCACAACCACTAGGTTTATAATAATAATTATAAGTAGATAATATTGTTTTTCGTATTTCGTGTGTTGTATTGTAATATTTATTATCGGTACCAGATCTATAAATGTCAGATACATCTTACAATACTGACGAAGAAAAGAAGCAGCCAAAAACTAAAAACGAAAGGTTTTTTTACAACAAGATTTGGGAAAAAAATATAATTGGGTTGCAAAAAGTGCAGAGAGCAATGAATACGCGAAATGCCTCGTGTGTAAATCAGGCTTAAAAATATCTAAGCGAGGACAATATCACTTAAAAAAGCACGAACAATAAATAATAAATCAGACAAGGTCAAGTCAAGTTCAGAAAGAAAACATCTCCAGCTTTTTGAATAGATTTTGGCAATCAAGTTCTATATTATCCGAGAATGAAAAGAAAACAATTACAGCAGCAATAACTTTCTCTTACTATTCAATAATTCATATAGCCATAGTCAAAACTCTACCACTTGTACAAGCTCTCTGTTTCCGACCATATTCACGGATTCGGAAATCGGTGGTAAATAACACCAATAAAATATGTTATAAATTAGTTTATCCGATAGTTTATTTTCTTAGGCCAGTTTACTTGCGGTCGCACGAACTGCTAAAAAATTATCAAAATTCTTGCAAAAGAAACTCAAAACTCAATCGCCGAATTCTTGTCACAATATCATCCATTTTCAATCGCCAAGGGCGCATCCAACAGGGACATAATTAATGTTTCCTCTCATTGTTCAATATTATACTAAAGAAAAGGGAACAGGAATGAAATTATTTAGATTTTATGATTTGCTTGGTGAAACGTCAAAGACATATATAAATGTTGTTACTTCACTTTTTTTTGTTTTGAATTTGTAATGTTCAAAAACAGGTCTTGTCCCCCTTCTTGAACATTTTTCCCCATTGAAAATTCGCTATATCCCCCTTTTCAATATTTTTAATCTAGTAACCCTACTCCCAATCGGATGAACAGTCACTTGGAGTCTTCGAAAGAAAAGTTCTGCGTACGATCTATGATCCTGTCTGCCTAAATCGAGAAAACAACATTTGGCAAAGAAGATACAACAACGAACTATACCAACTGTACAGCGACCTAAAAATAGCCAGAAAAAATTCGAATTCAACGACTAAGATGGCTGAGCCATGTAGAGCGGATGACATCGACGCTCCAGCTCGTAAAGTCTTCAACGCGAAACCAAAGGGAGTGAGAAAGCCAAGGTATACCTCATCTTCGATGGAGCGACCAGGTAGAGGGAGACCTCCGACAACTTGGAGTGCAAAATTGGAGGCGGCAGGCTAGAGATCGAGCCGGCTGGAGGGGCATACTAAGCAAGATGCACCACGCTCTAATAGCGCCATCGTAAGTAAGTAAGTAATAAAATCAATCATAAGATTTAATATATAATTTTTTTACTGAAAAAACGATTATCCGGTATTCGGCCAGATATAAAAATATTACACACCTCCGGCCGGATATTATAAAGAAAGCAGGATAGGCCGGATATCGAATACCTACCGGATATCCGTCACAACTCTAATTGAAATGAAATAATTTGTTGGACTTAAAAATTTCTTTATTTTTTGTTAATATTCATAATTCCAATTGATGTTCCTCTGCGCTTCACTTTGCGGAAATTTTAAAACGTTATTACTACAACAGCAAATGCCAATGCATCGTAAAATATACAATAATTTTTATTTAAATGTGTTGTCTGAGGTAGCCTAAGTTTTACCAATGCTACGCTTTGAATCAAGTCACGCGCTTCCGTTAACACGTCTCCGCTGAAATTCTAATATCTCGCAACTCTAAAAAGTCTTAAGATATTCATATTCATTGGATTTCGAATATTTTGTACTGGAAGACCAAAACCAAATAATAGACGCTTTTTTGCTTTATGATGTTATTAGAACTTAAACGGTGGGGTGTAATTTACTCATAAAAAACAATCATTAATAAACACTACTTACCTCGAACCTCCAATCGAATTTTATCTGGAAAAGAACAAACAACAAGTAATGACGTTATATGTTTTATAATTTCGCTTCAATAAAAAATAACAAAACAATAAAGTAAGTATTAGAATTGGTTAAAATTTCGTGTTCATTTTTTTGACTACGGCTATGTACGTAAACTCAGTAATATAATATAAATATTTTCCCCAAAGGCATAAGATCTCCAAACCAATAATCTCCAAATTGAAAAATCTAGCCCCAAAGAACAAAAGTCCAGGAAAATTAGATAAGAAATGACGTAACTTCGGAAAAATTCCGACAAAGCTGAATTTTGGTAGAGAGCTTCATTTTTACGTCCTAAGACTAAAAGTACCCTGAATTTGGAGCGGAGCAACAAATTTTAAAGGGGGTGAAAGGGGTAAAATATTTGTTTTCTAATTTATTTTCTAATTATTCTCCCACACCCTAATCTCTTAACAATAAAAATAAATACCTCCCAAAATATGTGTACAACATTTAATCCAAATTAATATTAAGTTGCCAACCTAATTAAATATTTAGCCTTTTGTTGTTGTAACGCAAATGATCTGATCTATATCACGGGAAAAATAAAATACGCCTATTATTTAAATCATAACCCAGTCCATCGTGCCGTGCATCGCAGAAACAGGTCATTAGATAAATTCAGTGATTATTCAGTGCATACATACCTATGTATACCTACATACATTGTTAAACAGTATGTTTTCATTCTTTTTTTAAGTAAACCAGGGGCAGATCATTGCAATTTTGCATCGAAAAGTTCAAATTGGAAACTAGTTTAAACATTCAATGTAGATAATTATCTGACGTGCATTTTAGAAAGTTTATTAATTTTTTAATGGATGGAGAGTTTAGCGTCGATTATGATAGTATTCGCGGACTTAGAAAAAATTGTTGTGTCGTGTATGTCCATACTGTGCAAAACAGGCCAGCTGTTCTGGCACTGAGCGAAACTCAAATAGGAAACAATTCTGATCAATTGGAATTTCATCTGTTTGGGGATAACTTAGTGCCATTATTCTTTCCCCATCAAAGCCTCGCATATATATATATATATATACTACCAGATACCCGTGCGATGCTACGGACCCACGGGAATCTAATGAAATAATCTATCCACCTACAAAATGTCATTAAAAACCGTTCAGTCGTTGAATGTAGGCACAAACAACGAACATGCTCGCCTAGCATTCCCGTGCTTGCTGTGCTCTTCTTGTATAGGGGCTAGTTCGCGAGCCGCTTGCTGTTGGCCAAACATTTAGATTTTTTCGTGTTCGTTGGCTTCGATGTTCGTCATGTATGGCCATATTCGCGAACAAAGCGAAGATTTAATATTGGATTCAAAAAGTAAGAACTACAAAAATAAAGTTGGGGATAATAAATCATGACTAATCTTCCAGCTGCTTACCAAATTTCATTAAAATCCATTCAACGGTCGAGGCATAAATGCGGAACAAACAACCAAGCATATATTTTGTTCATATATAAGCCTCTCCCACATAGGACATAGGATTTGTTCGGTTCCATTTTCGGGATAAAAATGACCTATGTGATAATCCAGATCCGTTCAGCCGTTCTGGCGTTATTGAGCAAAAAACATCCATCCATCCAAACTTTTACATTTATAATATAAGTAGGATATTATAATTTTAATTTAATTTTCCAAGCTACACAATGAATTTTCCACCTTTACATTGTCCAAAATCATCAAATCATGCTTTAAATTTATCTATGTATCATTAATTCATTATTCGCGGTTTTCTAGAATTTTTCGAGTTTTCCACTAAGAATTTTCTCTTTTTTTATTCGAAAAGCCATTCTGGAACATTTGCATACACAATTAAATAAAAAAAATCAATTTTCGATTTTTAAAATTTCCCGACTTTTTTGGAGGGTTTACCCAAAATTTTCTTTCGCAAAAACTTTCTCCTGGATTTTGCGAATAACTAAAAAAGAGTTCGAGCCAAATTGGCCCATTTGCTCTCAATTATTGATGAATTATAGTACATTTTTTAACACCATTTCCAATAGCAGACTTTCTATCCCACGGTAATCTAATGACATCTATACACCTACAATTAAAAACCGTTCAGTCGTTGAGGCGTGAAAGCGGAACAAACACCCAAGTATATGTATATATTTTTTCATATTTAAGCCTCTCCCATAGGAACCGTTAATTTTTTTCGGGATGAAAATGACCTATGTGGGAATCCAGTACCCCATCCATCTACATATCAAATTTCATGCAAATCCGTGTGCTTCTTTGTGCCTTGTGAATAAAAGCTATGTTGGCTATTTGTAGAATGAGCTCTATGAAAAAATAAAACACATATATCCCACGGGAACCATATATTTTTCTGGGATAAAAGTAGCATGTGTCCTATTCCAGACAATAATCTATCTCTGTACCAAACTTCATTCAGATCCCTTCAGCCGTTCCAAAGTTATTGAGCAGCAAACATCCATACATCCATACATCCATCCATCCAAACTTTCACATTTATAATATACTACACGTATAATATTAGTAAGATAAGAAATGAAGTTGCGTACCAACTTCAACCACAATACGGTTTGTGTTCAAACACAAATTTTAATTTCATGTGGTTAAAATGCACGGTAAATAAGCACATCACACACATATATTCTATTTATTGCAGCCCAAATTTGGATAGAGATTCAACTTTTAACTAATTTGATGCTCTGGCGGACTCCATTCAAAGAATTTTTTGCCATTATCCTTGCAATAAAATCGTCATTACGGATTTCAATGTACACAATTCTAGCTGGCTCCGCTTTTCGAGCCAGTCAACAATACTACAATCTACGCTTTGCACAGACTGTGTGCCTGAGCAAGAACGAAAGCAATATGTTTCACAGTCAAATTCATCCTTTAAGTTGAATGAATTTATCATGCGGCATCTCTCCCACACATGCAGGTAGAGATAGCGTTCTTAAAGTATTTTTCTTTTTTGTTATTTCTTATAAAAAAATATAATTTTTTTAATTTTAATTGTTTTTTATGATAGAACATAAATCCATTGTTAAGTTATTTGCATAAAGTTCATTTTACTGAAATAAAAAAATGTCATTGATTTTTGAAAAAGCGCGGCATCTCTCCCGCAATTTCCCTAATAATATTTCCAGTGAAAGTCCTCACTACCCCTTCTCGTTTCAGGAAACTTCATCTATCACAGAGGAATATGAGCTAGATGAAGATCAAAGTCAGAAACTTGATTCTCTTATTGAAATCTTATTGAAGGGGCTAGGGGTGACAACAATCGTAGAACATATAAGTAGAACGTCGACAGAACCTTTATAGCAGCGGTACAATCCGATATCATCCGCAATGCAGGTGCTAGACAAATAGTCCTTGGGCTTGTCCAATAGTTTTAATCAAGAAGAGAGATGGTACCTTTAGGTTTTGTGCCGACTATCGGGGTTGTTCCTCTGCGTGTAGATTTTAATTGATTAATATCAACACGTAAAAACTATAAACGATAACGATAAGCCAGCGTGTCTTATGACAGAAAGCATAGTTTCCTTTCCGTAGGAGATAATAAGTGTGGACTTAGTAGCACCATTACCCAAGTCCTATAGGGGCTTTATGTATATTTTACAGTTGTAGATTATCTTACAAAGTGTCCATTGTTATTTGCGTTTAGGCCTGCCACAGCAAAGGCAGTTTCCAAGGAGTTGGAGGATAATGTGTTCTGTTATTTAGAGAGCCGGAGTAGATAACTTATTGACCTTTGAGAGGGATATTTATCCCAGATTAGATTTACACCACACTATCATACTCAGCCTAACCCCGTGGAGAGAATTAATCAAATTATAAAAACAATGTTGAGAGCTTACGTTTCTGAGAATCACCGAGTCTGTGATTCCCAATTAGCTAAGTAGCTTGTACCATAGGTACATCTCAATATGAGGTATTAGTTGATAAATATTTGTAGCAGGCTCCAGGTCAATAAAACATGGTGTTATATGCTGTACAGTGTTTCGAGTATGAATACACTTCATCAGGTAGCAACAAAAATTTTAAATAATTATACACCTTATAACACCATGTTTTATTGACCTGTAGCCTGCTATAAATATTTTATCAAATAAATATTAGAGGTTACAAACAAATTCCTATAAATGCACTATTAGTTTAATCTTACTATGCCAATTTTGGCAAAGAAATATATGCCAGTGGAATGGAAGATTTAATACTTAATGATCAGGTTATAGATAGAAATCATAATGGGTATTCAGTTGGATATATAGGAGAAAGGCTTAGGAAACGTAGGGCAGATATAGCTGTCAAACTTCGGAAAGCATCTAAGATATTTTTAGAAGCCTACAAGGAGAGATATAAATATTTACCAAGTGATGTTGTTTGGCGCAGAAATTTTGGTTTGAATAACGCGGCAAATTGTTATGCAGTTAAACTGGAGCCGAAGTATGTTGGCTCTTTTAAAATCCATAATTGATTATTTGCGTGAACTTTTTACTTAAGTAAATGTTAAGAAAACTTTTCGTGGGCTATAGGTCAAAATAAGATGTTATGCTGTTTTAATTTTGCGACGTTTCGAGCATGGTTACGCTCATCATCAGGCCTTTATTTCACAAAAATAAATAAAAACAATACATACAAACAATTAGTTAACACTATTTTGAAAGTGTCGTCAACAAAACTTACATAAAAACATATTGAATATAGGATTAAAATCCCAACAATCTTACACTTGCATTGTCAATGTGCATGCAATAAACTATATGAAGAGACAAAAAAATAATAATTGAAAACATTGAAAACGTTAACAAAATTTTTTTAAATTTAAAATTACTGGTAATTAATCGCATCATGTATTAACACTTCACACACACAAATTACTTTATCATAATTGCTACCAACAATCAGTTTTTTTATCAATTGGCTATAGATGTTGCTAAGCCCTTCACAATCAAATCGTCGGTTGATAGCATTCTTGTTATTCTTTATGTGCAGCATTTCCAGCAACATTCTTTATGAATATTGTTGCTCCGTGTGCAGAACTACGGGATTCTCCAAATCTCGTCTATGTTCTTCTTGTACACAATGCAGAGGAAGAGCAGTTTTTTGTGCAGCTCCATTGTTCAAATCAGATTTATGTCCAGAGAGACGATTTTTCAATTTCTGCTTCGAAGTACCTATATATACTACTGAGCATGTTGTATCCTTCCCTCCTAAGCAGTTAGTTTTATACACAATATCGGCTTTTTCTAGCTTATTTACTTTTCCTTTAGTGTTGCTAAAAATTTTGCTTCTCAGAGCATTAGGCGATTTAAAAGCTATCGTTGTTTTTATTTTATTTCTGATAGGTGCTCTGTTGATAAGATTGGCGAGGTGAGGGACGAACAGCATACTTTTATAGGTAAATGTTTGTTTTTCTTCATCATCTTTCATTCTTGTTCGGGTATTCTGATAATTGTTTATTAGTTTCTGGATTATAGATGGGAGGAAAGAGTTGGAGTATAGGGTGTCTCGAATAATGTTTTTATTTTTGCGATGAAAACACTTTTTGCTAGTGTCCAGCACACGGTTAACAAAATTCTGTGCTGTATTAATTATTTCTTGTTTGGGTTGCTTCGACTGGTACAAGAAACCCACTTCATCAGGACGCCTTACAAATTTCCACTCGATTTGATGATGAAACATGGCCTGAGTAATGTGTGTGATTAAATAGGATCGATGGAATTAAACATCAGTGACACTCTTCAGCAAATAGCTGAAATAGCTAAAAGAAAAGCCTTTCTGTTCGCATTACCTATCCTTGTTCCAATCCTTTTAATATTTTTTCTTTTATACGGGTGTTTCCGTCAACTTACTGAGAAAGAGTAGGCAGAAATGGCTCAATGCGTTCATCGTGTTTACCGCTTCTGGCAGTGAAGCCATGATGGCGAAGCATGGCCTGGGTAAAGTGTGTGAGCAAGCCAGATCGAAGGATTTCATCGTCAGTGATACTCTTTAGCAAATAGCTGAATAAAGTTGTCAATGGCGAGATCGAAATCCGCGGATCCCTATTAGCCGAAAGCATGGGGCTGGCAGCAAAGAAGATGTTCGAATGGACATTAAAAAAGCCGGACGGTCTATTCGTACTGGATAGGAGATCTAAGCAGTGAAATAGAGACAGATTTTTGAAAGAACAAGAAATTTACACTACTTAGTACTTAGTTCTTTTGTGAAAAAAGAAAGAAAAATCAAAAATTTGGAAAGGTGTACAAAAGGCTAATGAGAATCAATACTGAGGAAGCAAAACGAAGGAGACTTCTGGAGAAAATCAAAGGAAGTGAATTCGGCAGTGTTCTTCCAGGAAAAAAGAGATAAATAGTTGTTTTCTATTTTTTACTATTCTTAGTATTTTGGTGACTTATTAGTAATTTAGTTGGGTAGTTGTGTGAATTTGAATTTTTTGAATTATATTGAAATTGCAGGACTCGCGGACTCGTGAATTTATTTCCTAGTTTATTTTGTTATGAACAATACAATACAACAATTTTTGATTTTCGACTTTAGCATAAACGGCTAGACGATTTCCGATCAAAATTTTTATATAGGAGCTCCTTCGAATTATAAATATGTAATACTGCATACCAAAATTTTCGAAAGATATTATTTTCGATTTCTGAAAAATTTTTGAAAACTCAATATTTCCAAAAGGTGTGAATGCCTTTTTTTGAAATTTCGCTTTTAAGTTTATATTATTAAATGTTTAAAATTGTTGAACCAATTTTTTATGTTTAGAAAAAAATTAAAGGAATTTTGTATATAAAAAATTAATTAAGAATGACTTTAAAAATATATTTATATTATTATTATAAATGTTTTACAGTCGTGCATTTTATTTTAATAGCTTAGTAAAAATAGAATGAAACCACCTTTTCGGTATTGGTGTTTGGTCTCAGAATAAGAATAACCAGAAATGTATCTTAAACTCGAAATTTAGTTTTCATAGAACGAAACAGTTCTTGGAACATTAATGGTGAATTCGTGTACAGATTTCGTATCGTATAATTAACAGAAGAAAAATTAATGATTGGCAACACTGATCAGGAGCGGGGTTGATTATGCCATTTCCAGTAAACCCAAGATGACTGACAGCGCCACAGAAATAACCACTCAAACTTGAATGTGTAAGTACTCTTATTTGCTTCTTTACAAAAAAGTCATATTTTTGGTGATTGTGGCCCGAACTTCATGAAACTTTTTAAATTACGATTGAGACAACATACTACACATAGAACATATTTTCATTAGAGGATGTCTGAAAAAATGACACATACAAACTTTAATTTTATTTTTATTCTTAAAAAATAAAAAAAATTGTATTGCGAGGTGATTTGATGATTGTAAGTCAATTGGCACTAATATTGATGAAACTGAGATCGTCAATTTTACGACTGAATTCTTAAAATTCTTTCCATATGCCAGCAATGCCACCATACAAGCTCTGTCTGAAAATTGGTTCACCGCTCATTCTTTTGTGGAACTTAAATCCACCAAAATTATGCAACAGTGAATAAAAGAATATCCGGAAACGAACTTAAAGCAACGTTATTGACTGATAGGTTTAAGGAAAAGTGGTCCTATTACCCCGAATACTTATGATTCCACCAGAATCAACAAAACCCTCGTTTTCGAGATGACGATATATAAGCCGCAAGGGCAGACAATGACAATTTGTCGATTGGGCTTGGAGAATCCGTGTTTCTCCCATGGTCAGCTCTATGTTGCATGCGTTGGAAGACCATCAAATTTATTTTTTTTTAACTAAAGACAGATTAGCCAGTAATATTGTTTATCATTTAGTTCTTAATTAATGGAAAGCACTGATTGCTATTAATTAGAATCTTAACTAATCAGTTCCCTAACAACACCAACTTTAATATCTAATATTTTAACGCAATATAATAAAGTTGCAGCAACGCGCGGCTGGGTCTGTTAGTACATATATACAAATCTTTGTTCAAAATATTCAAAAGGATTTTGGGTTTTCTCCTATACCGAAAGGTTTCCCAAGCAAAAAAAAAATTAATATTTCAAATTCAAATTCGGGAATATAAAACTACCGTCGGTTTCGCTCCGAAGACTTACAAATTGCTTTATTCAAAAAAATTTGCTGGCGCCCATTTTTTTTTTCAACTTACATTTTTGGTCGATTTAAATTCATTGACCAATAAAACGTAATCGGCAAAGTAAATTCAATTGGTGAACCCACCCCGTAATTAATCTAGCTGTTGTGATAGCATTGTAAGTGATATCTGTTGCACTTCTTCGAATTCGAACTCAGTTTCATTTTGATTTTCCTCATTTGCCGGATATCCGTCTTACAAAACAAAGCCATTCGCCTTGTTTAAGTAGGTTGTGTAAGTTGTAGTGTTTTATGTTTTATTTCAAATAATTTTGTTGATAATAAATTAAAGTTCGGTTCGCGGTATTAAAAGTGCAACAAACTCCATTAAACATACCATATCTATGTAAAAATATCCATTCAGAAACTTAAAATCAAAATAGAAAATTCAAAATTGTATCCCGCTCTAGTTAATACGTAACTTCAATAAAATTATTTACTTGGCGCCCTCAAACTGGTACAAACTATTTTTACCTATTTTCTGTATCAAACATAATATAACCTTATATTTGTACAGTTCTCAATTTCTGAATTTTGATTATTGTGTTCAATGATTCACCTCACCAAAAATGCAAATAATCGTTCCACGCCTCTACTGCAGTTTTCGCCATACAGATATCTATTTCTGTGGACAGCGTATACTTTTAAAATCCTTTAAATAACCCTATAATCCACCTACGTTCCAACACACTACCATCTAATACACACAACATCCATCAATCAATATATTACCATTCATCATCCAATATACCAACTTTGACATTATATGGAAGAAGATTACTTTCATCAGTGTCAAAAACCTAATTAACCCAATCAAATATATAAATCTCCTAAGATAATTGAATTAAGAACTTAAATTATTTAAAATGAAATTGTAATGCATTTTATATAATTTAACAGAGCTACCTGCACTTGGGCCCAATTAATTACACCAACAACTTATCACTTGTCTTTTAGCAATTTAGCATACATTTTTAAAACGTTTTCGTTGCACCAACACTAGGGGTCTATTTCAAAAACACTGACAAGTGACAATTCTACAAATTTGTCAGACTTATCTGACAAGTTTTCATTTCATATCGTATTGACAGATGACATAATTGTCAGTTAAATAGAATGACAACTTTGTCGTGACAAATGTATCACTGTCAGACTGTGGCAAATTTGTCGTGACAAATTTGTCATTGTTATATTTGACAATTTTTTTGTAAAGTATTCAAGAGGCTGAATTGATCTAAAATATTATTTATGTATGTACACATTAGGCGTTTTTCTTTTTTAGTTCAGAGCAGAGTCTGAGTTGTGAAAAAACTTGTTTGTGTTTCTTTTTAACTCAGAGCATTCAGAACTCCAAATGTGTGTTTCTTTTTTCGTTCTGATCAAGTGTAGATCGCCTCGGACATAATTGGCTAAGCATATGAGCAAATTGCTGAAAGCACCAAATGCCACCAAAAAATAATCAGATACAATTAAGTTGGCGAAAGAAGTTGATTTTCTGTATCTGGTTTGTATCTGTGTACAGAAAAAGGGGAGTTTTGTGATATATTGCTTTTTATGGTTAAAATGAATATGTATTCTGATTTGTGTGGGTCAAGTGTGTTTAAAAAATATATCAGTGTTCAGAGCTCGCTCTCTTTGGAACAAGTTTAGAGCATAATCTATGCACTCTGCTCTGAACGAAAAAAGAAAAATGTCCATTATGTATGTACTGCTGCGAGCAATGATATAGTAGTGCCTTTTGGTTAAATGAATTTTGCAACAATTTATGTATAATGTGTACCATACGTGTCAATTACGTTTTAATTAATGACCGATCATATGTGACAACCCTGACCATGCATTTTCAGCTGTCAAACTTAAACCGTTATTTTTTACTCGTATTTTTTTTGTTTGTTGGATTTTTCTAAGCGAGCAATAAAAAAGTAGCAACAAGTAAAAATATTACAAAAGAATTAATTCAATGCTAGATATTTGATTTACTGTACAAAATGTAAGTTTTTATTGATTTTTAGAAATGTCTTATATATATTAAGCTAAAAAATGTATGACTGTGTAATTTAGTGGGACGAGGAAAACATTTCAGCGAAGATAAAAGAATTTTATTCCAAAATGTTATAAAACAAGGCAAGATTTACAAGTAAGTGGAAAAACTAGTCGGATGCTTATCCCCGATGATCCGTAATACAATGGTTTTAAAAAAAGGAAGAAAATCGGGGCAAAAAGCATATACTTTCGGAGGCTACTGTATGCTCTACCATACACGCGGTGCGCAAAAAATCAACCAACAATGTCACCTGTTGAAATCCGCGACGAGTTAAATTTAAAATGTGTTGTTCATACGATAAGACGACGTGTACGAGAGCATAAATTAAATGCTCGCAACCCACGCAAGGTGCCACTTTAAAAAAAAAAAAACACGTGACCCGTGTCGTCTTCAGTTTTCAAAAGAACATCTGACCTGGCACATTGGAATGACTGAAAAGTGGAGGAATATATTGTGGACAGATGAGTCAAAGTTGTTCTGTATAGTGGAAAAGGCCTTCATCAGTATGTAAGGCGCCCCCTTACACAGAATACGATCCCAAATACACTGTAAAGACTGTAAAACATGGTGGATCTATTATAATGGTTTGGGACTGCTTTTCCTACAGAGGAAATTAGTGATATAATGGACAAGAATGCAACGATCAAATATTGCACATCATTAAGGTGCCCTTTGCTGAGGAGGATATGCCGCTGGAATGGACATTCCAGAAAGATAACGACTCGAGGCATACGAGTAAGTTGAAAAAGGAATGGTTTCAGGGCAATGGAATTGACGTTATGGATTGTCCAGCTCAATCTCCCGACATCAACCTGTGGGCAGATACTAAGAGAGCAGTATGGGATAATAAGCCAAAAAACAGCAACGAAATTTGGACTGTAGTTCAGAACGCATGACAGACTATACCACTGAAGAGATGTGAAGGCGTTTAAGATTCAATGAAAAGCACTGTGAAGCCGTTATCAAAAATCATGGTCATGCTATTAAGTACTAAGTTTATTTATAAGAATACTTTAAGAAATACTCTTATTTTAAGAATAATTTAATATGTAATACCATACTACTATTGTATTGCCCTTTAAAATTGTAATGTATCATATATTTAAAAAAAATGTGGATTAATAAATTAGTTTTTTTTTTATTTAAGATCATAGTATTGAAATTTACTCCTCTTTCACATTGCAGTTCCTGTTAAAAAAACGCTTGTATTTTAACCAACACATATACTTAATTTCAGCATCCACTACTATTTCACTGCTCGCAGCTGCATGAGTATATGCATATATTTATATATATGTATGTATGTGTGATGTATAAGTAAAATAACTATTTTTCTCTTTCATTTAATTTTGACATTCTTTGCAATCCATTCTAGCATTGCCATATACTTACTTAGGTCATCGGACCTGTTATGTCCGTGAGGTTCCCCTTCTGGGCATAGGGCCTCCACTACTCCTACGCGCCATCGTGTACGGTTTCTGGATATGTACTTCAGCTCTCTCCAACTCTTCCCCAGTTGAGCTGATTCCTCTTTGACCGTCCTTCGAAAAGTACTTCTAGGTCGACCCACACGTCTACCTCGCTGCGTGAGGGGGTTCCATTGCATCGCCTGACTCGCAATGCACTCTTGACCTTTTCGAAGCATATGTCCAGTTCTCTGTCACTTTCGTTTTCGAATTATAGAGTAGATGGGTTCCTGACCTGTCCTCGCATGAAGATCATCATTGTAGATATGGTTGGCCAGAAAATCAGATATTTCGCAGACATATATTCACGAACGTTGGCAGCTTTCTTCTGACAGCGGGTGTTAATTTGCAATAGCTGCACCCATACAGAAGCACGGATTCAACATTGGAGTGGAACAGTCGTAGCCTGGTCTTAAGGTTTATGGAGTTGTTTCTCCATATTTTGGACAGCATTCCGAATGCAGACTTTGGTTTCCCGATTCGATTTGTTATGTCTTGTTCGGTCCCGCCATCAGTAGAGACAATACTCCGAAGATATTGAAAACTCTCTACCATCTCTACTGGTTGTCCAGAAATATCTATTTGTGTAGATGATGAAGTTCCAAAGCTGATCCTTTTTGTTTTTTCCGTATTGATCGTAAGGCCGACGGTTGCAGCTTCTCTCTCCAACCTTATTGTCATTTTATGGAGATCCATGATCCTATGAGAGAGTTATCATACGTCGTCCGCGTAGTCCAGATGTTTGAGGAATGATTGCAGATTCCACTGAATTCCTCAATTTGCAGCACATCCCTTATCAACAACAACAACAGTATTGCTGACAGTAAACAACCCTGTCTAACATCACTTTGGATTTCAAACTCCTCTGACAACCTTCCTTTATGCAGCGCATGACATTTGGATCCATCATACGTGGACCTAATTATAGCAATCAATTTATCCGGGATTTCCCCCCTGCGCAAAGCAAGCCAGATAAATTCTCTATTAACACTGTCGAATGCCTTTTCGAAGTTGACGAAGAGCAGGTGGAGTGGTGATCGATGATGATTCGCAAGGTGTTGAAGTTGTCCACACATGAAGATCCAGAGCGGAATCCTGCTTGTTGGTGTAGTGTCCGAGCAATAGAATAAAACAATTAATTGAAACAAGGGTTTATGACAACGTCTTTATTCAGGTGTGATCTCCTTAAGATTTCGTATCCCACTGACCCCCTATAATATACTGGTGTGGTATTATATATACGTTAATAGTATGTACGTACGAGTAATATGTACTCACATAAATATATTGTAATATAATACCACAGTTGGGCGTCAAGTGTTTCTTCGAGGTGGTCTTTTATTCGCTCCAGGACGATTTTTGCTATTACTTTGGCTACTGCAGGCAGCACGCAAATTCCTCTCCAGTTTTCGCACTGCGTAAGGTCACCTTTCTTTGGGGGCTTCACAATCATTCCCTATTTCCTTTCTCAGGAAAACTCTCTGTTTGCCAAGCTCATTCAATGAGTGGGTGCAGGAGCTCACTCGATGTTGTTGGCGCTACTTATAAGAGCTCTGCGGGTAGACTGTCAATTCCAACCGCTTTGTTGTTCTTCAGTGCTTTGATTAATATTAATATTTCTTGCCTACTGGGGATACGGTGCGTATTCGGGAATTCGTTACTACGGACAGGTCATTGTGTGTTGGGATACCTTCACCGTTGAAAACGCGGCTTAAGACCACAGAAAAGTGCTCCTTCCACCTTTTGAACAGGTCCTCATCCGAAACTAGCAGCGACCCATCTACATCTTTTACGAGGTGTTGTTTAGAGCTTCGGACACCTGTAATCTCTTTAGTAATTCTGTAGACGGTCCTACTGTCGCACCTGATTGCGGCCTCTTCTGCTTCTGTTACCAATGCGTTAATGTAGTTACGCTTATCACGTCGCACGCTACGGTGAACTTCTCTCATCTTCATGCGATACGCAGACTCTAGAACATTTCTTCCTGCTGCTGGACTAGCTGCAATGCTAGCTTTGAGCTGTTTTCTTTCTTCGATCCTAGTCCAAATTTCTTCGGTAAGCCAGGCAGTGCTCTCTCTTTGCGACCGACCGACTATACTCTCAGCAACGGATATAAAAACATTTTTCACACCACACCAATCGTTTTCGATACAGGTGGGTTCCGTGCTACTTATTGCTCTCAATCCTTGTGAAAGGTGTTTCCCTAGTTGTTCGCGATCGTTGGGATCCTTAAGTCTGTCAGTATTGAACTTGACCATTCGTGTGTTTCCTTGTGATCTTTGAACTGCAGCTGTGCGTAATCTTTCAGTAGCAACCATCAAATGGTGGTCCCGTGGCATTCCCATGTCTACACCTCTACTGTTTCGAAAATCCCGCAAGCTGCTTCTAAATCTCCGACTAATCGTGAAGTGGTCAATTTGGTAGTTGCTTGTCTATCCGACGACACCCAACTGACTTTGTGACACGTCTTGTGCTCAAACATGGTCCCACCTATTACAAGGCGGCTGATGTTACAAAAGTCGACAAAACGTTCGCCATTGTCGTTTCGGTCACCAACACCATGCTTTCCCATAACATGCCTGAGCCCATCCTTGTCATTGCCAACCTTGGCATTTAAGTCTCCCATTACCATTACGATGTCTCCACGGGGTGTACTATCATAAGCAGCACTCAGCCGGTTATAAGAGGCTTCGTTCTCCTCGACAGAAGAGAGCTCCGTTGGGGCGTAACACTGTATGATGGTGAAGAGACGTAATCTAGATACGCAAATAGTTACCCAGGGACCACCACAAGGAGGTAAAACCAGCACTTCACCGTGACTGATTGTGGCGCTACTGGCCCTGACCAGGTTCTGGGCAATCAATAGTTTCCCGATCAGGCACGATGCAGGCCCCCAAATATTGGCATTGGCATATGGAGAACCATTTAAATTGAGCAAATCGCCGCTTGCTCTACAAATTTAAGATATTGCTTTTACGCTCAAATCATCTCTTAGATTAGTTGTTGCTTGTGAGATTATAATCAAGTTGTGTGTATAATACTCTGTTTATAAGAGAGTTAGCTTGCTGGGTACTATCACTGCAAGCATCTTCCACCTCAATTAAACCATATAAATGCTTTTTTAAAGTAAATGTATCGTCATATGGTATGGTTAATTCTACATCGTTTTTTTGCCAATCATTTTAATTCTTTATTTGAAAATTAGAGGATGGCGTACTTCTCTAAAATGGCACATCAAATTTTTCATCACTTTTATCAATAATAGAAATTTCAATTGCCGTACATTTCCTGACAATTCTACAAAATTGTCAATTTTTTTATGGGACAGAATTTAAACAATTGTCAAGTTAACATATTCAGTTTTTTCGGATTAGTCGCGTTAATAACTATATAGTATTTACTGTACTCACGCCAAACTTTTCGCTACGATTTGCATATATAAATATGTTATATGTAAACAACTGCGAAAACCTTAAAAGTAAAATTAACAAGTTGCCGTTTACAAATTGTCATCTCTCGCGCCTGTCAATGTTTATAAAATAGGCCCCAGATTTGATGTACATAAATTTGTGTTTCGAAAAGTAAAAAAGTACTCGACTTATGAGTTAAGTGTTGCACTAAACAAGAGTTGATCGAGTCTAAATTACCGATTTGAGAAGTGATTTCTTTATCGAATTATACCTACATATAAATTATCAAATTCTATTGCACCAAAATGGATAAAATCGACGAACTCAGTTATTTTATGTTTTTTTTAAATTATAATTATGAGTGTCGTTGAGGCTTAAGGGTCGCACGTACTTAGTTTTGCGAAAATTAAAGATATTGGCGCAAAAATTTAAACAACCCATTGTTAAGGGCTTAACATTTTTCTTGTTAGCAATTTCCTAAGTGCTTATTGATTGAATAAGTATTTCAAAATTTTTAAACCTTTTCTAAACTAATAAATTTCTAATTAAGCAGAAAGCTGAGCATTTGTAGGGTTTGAATTTTGATGAAAACCCAACATGTGCTCTAAAAGGGTATTAGTTACTTCTTTTTCATCATTTATACTTCATTATTTACAAGAAAAAATTGTGACCAGCAGGACTCGAACCTGGGCACTCCGCGTGCAAGGCTGATATACTATCCACACATTCCACAAAAACAAAAATGAAATTAATTTATTGTTTGAGTTTTCTGCAAGATAATTACTGGCCAGACCACGGACATAACATATTTCTAGGTGCATGAATGTGACCAAATTCCCCTAAAAAAATATAACTTGCAGTGAGTAATCGCTGTAAATTTTATTAAAGTCGGTAAGCTTCGACCAACAAATAGTACGCATTAGAAAGCCACTACAGCATCTAGCTGATGAGCCCAACTGTGGTACCTGGGCGAAACGCATTTTGGACTACAGGTCATAAAGGTATTCAATTTGGCTTTAATCCACACAGTCCACAAAAACAAAAATAATATTAATTTATTGTTTTCTTCAAGACAGTTTAGTCAAAATCGTTAAAGCTGTTTTCACGATACATAATTTTAAAAAAAATATGTACCTATTTCTACGGGAGTACCTCTTCTCATCGGGGATTCACTTAAAAATGGATGTTATGAAGCTTGAAGCTAAATCCGTTTTTAAAAATCTGAACATTTAGTTAACTATTATAATTTGAGATAGAGAAAACAGTCATCGGATTACATTCGAACTGTTCACATCGTGGTGAGTCATAGATTTTCTTTGAAATATATTTATTTTCTTCAGTTGTTCAAAGCCTTAAACTTTTTCTAAATATATTGTTTAGACCTCTCATTTTCTACATTTCCGGTGTGATTGTGAGTAAATATTAATTTAGCTTTAATGGCTCAAAAGCCACAACCTCAACCTAGCAATAGGTTAATCCCCTATAATCTTCTCCGAATACCCCGAACTCCAAAAAGAAAACAAACTAAAAAAATCCACTTTTTGTGCTTATCTCATCGAATAGCATAGAAAAGCCTTTGACATCCATTAGCGTTTTTATTGTCAAGAAAACGATCGACTCTATAAGCACGAGAGTATGGAAAAATCCGACAGTTAAGCTTCATCCTAAACTCAATCTAACGACAGGTGTAGCATCTGCTCCTTTCTTCATAAATATTCCAGACGCAGAAATTTTTCTCCGATATGCAATGTCAAAAGTTAACCGATGAATCTAAGTTTACAGAAGTATATGAGGACAAAAGGCGCAGTGGATAAAGTGGCAATGGCGCAGTGGATAAAGTGCTTGATTGCTAACTTTGAGGTGTGGGTTCGATCCCCACCCTAAGCGCATTCTTTTCTATACCTCCAATTTAAATTGGATGCCGCCCATGGGTTAAAATGAGACAGTCACTACCTGGTTCTTAAATCCACTGTGCCAAACTAGTGCCGTGCAATTCAGGTTGCATTTAAAAGACCTTATGTCTTACAGGCAAAAACCAACCGGTCTCATGTTATTTTCTTTTGACCTCTTTTAACTCCACGATCTCATCGAAGTTGGCCGGTATAAAACAAATGTTACAGAATATATACCAAATCCGATGAGGTGCCGTCAAGGTCACATGTTGTAAAAAAACAACTTGTGTAAACTCTAACATTCCTACACACGAAAATCTTGACCAGGTGTATAAACTGTCAAGCTCCTCATCCAGCCTCATAAACAACTTGTCCCAGATATGTCCAAAATAAAGAAATCTTAAGAATGAAAACGAAAACCAAATCCTCACTAGCAGAAGCTAGACGAATTTATAAAAAAAGAAATCCACTTCAAATAGCCCCTAATTCTAATTTGTACCAACAAAACATATAGAAAATGCAAATATCACACATCCAACTCCTAATACTCCCACATCTGTTTCCCGATCGTCTCACATCCCGCCAAGCACAAAAAAACAATAATCAATTCCCAAAATACAAGAACAACAATCAAAATTCCCTCCACCCACACCAATGTTTGACACAACACTAAAACACAAGCATGAATGAAATATAACAAGATCACCGCACTTCTACTATTTCCCTTTGTTGTTGTAACTTTTAAGAACTCGTGTGACGTCACACGAGATTGAAAATGAAAACGAGAATAGCGAAACAGTTTGAAATTGAAAAGTTTGGATTTTGTTCTTGAAATCTTTTATTTTGTTTTTTTGTGAAATAGCTTAAAAATGTGGTATGATGTTTGTAGGTGTAATAACAACAACAATAAAAACAATAAAAACAAAACATTAAGGAGAGATGATGTGTCATACTACACTTTCACAAAAGTTACTGTAGTACTGATGAAAATTTGGATTCGTTTTTGTAAAAGAAAGGATGCTTTTAATCTTTAATGCAAAAACAGCTAGAAACTAGTGACGACCTTACTGCAGATGACATAGAACCGATAACTTCCAATTTGAATTGGGTACGTGCATTTGAATTGCTTTAATTTAATTTTAACTATATGCGTGTAAGACTTAAGGTCTTATAAATGAAAACTGAATTGCACGGCATTTGTTTGGCACAGTGGGTTTGAGAACCGGTTATTGACTGTCTCATTTTAACCCATGGGCGGCATCCAATTAAAATTGGAGGTAAAGAAAAGAATGCGCCTAAAGTGGGGATCGAACCCACACGCCCTAGTTAGCAATCAGGCACTTTATCCACTGCGCCATTGCCACCTATTGCTTTATAATAAATAAATTAAAAATATATTCTATCTTCATAGGCTGCACGGATAAAAAAGTCCTCGCCTTAAACCTGGTTCCATACAAACAGTCCACAAAGCAACGGGAAACGCTGATTTTTCTGGCTGGTCAACTAGGGTTTTGGCCAGGGAGAATACAAGAATAGTAGAAACCCTGTTAGACGCAAATAGTTATGTACTGGACAGTGAAGAAATGTGCCTTGAGACAATTATTTCTCAAGAAGATGCCACAGAATCTTTTAATTTATCCGGTTGCGATAATTGTGTTTCTTTTAAGGCACAAAGGGACATACTTCGCCTTGAAATGTAATTTTTTTTTTAAATTTTACTTGAATTTGGTTAATTCATTTATATAGTAGGGGCCTCCATGATCATCCTGATCGAGAGGAATTCCGCTTGAGGTTAAGGCCAACATTTTAGGACACAACAAGGGTGTTATTTCGGACGCAGCAAATGTAAACTTTGACGATACCCCAGATTTGGAAGCGCCATTGACCGGATTGCAGTCATTGCTTTTGCTGGTACAAACAAATAATCTTAAAAATCTTTTTAGGTACTATATTTCAAGGCATTGATTGGGAACCAGAAGAGGTTAACACTGATGTCAACAAAGACGATGAAGATTTGGCCACTTTAGATAGCGATGGGCTAGAAAATATGGCCGGGTACGTCTGCAATAAACTAATACACTAAATTCCAGCTGAAGGAAATGTCGCATCGTATTCATGGGTGTACCACCTAAGTTAAGGCGGCTTGTCAAAGCCATCACCAAAGATGTTGAATGACTTGATGAACTTGGACAAAATCTTCAAATCTTTCAACGGAGAAGACTTAGTAATTTGTCCAGGCTACCGAACTAATCTACTTGAATTGTCCTAAGACATTGACTGCGATGGGGAAATAAAAAAACTTTTTTTTTTTAAGCGAGGATGTATTTTAGAATACGAACACTTAACGGAACCATTTTAGACTTATCAAAATGCAAAAAAAAAGAAAAAACAATAAAATTACAATATAATTAAAACATTTTCCATTTATTTAATCCACAAACATCTACACAAATTGTTGTGTTTTGTCTAATTTAAGTTAAATATTCGATATTAATTTTGCTTTCTTTTATTTTTGGTTTTATCGCAATTGTTTTACATTCATTTAAAGTAAATTTAATTCAGCAATATTTAATTATTTAAATATGTTTATATTATTCGCGCACGAAAAATCCATTAATCCACATCGGACCCTCAAAACAATTTCTTTTGCTCAAATTTTTTAATCTCGCGTGACGTCAGCAAAAAAATACAAAAAATAAGTTTCGTAATCTTGTTTTATTGATTCATGCGACACAAGTAATAATTCAATACATTTAAGAAAATCAAATTACTCTAAGAGCGCAATTCCATATTACTCTTCTATCACAAACAATCAATTTACAAACAACCTCTAATCCAAATCCAATTATCCACTCACTCTCTTAAATTCCTCTCAATCAGAGGATTGTTATTGTGATTACGCTGACGACGTTTAATTATAACAACAATTATAACAAAAATTTAGACTCTGCTGACCGAGTCTCGAACCGTCATCGCTCTCCCGAGAGTCCAAGCAATAAACAGAGAAACGTTGCCAGCAACGTAAGCGGGTGACAATGGCGCAGTGGGCATAGTGCTCCGCGTTATCACGTCAAAAATAAATGCGAAGTAGATTTGAACCAAAAGTGAAGTAGATTCAAGAAAACGCAAGTACATTTAAAAATCATAATTTTAATAATATATTTAATTCCAAATTAGTATTTAGTATCTTATTTATTTATGTAATGCTTACACTGTAAAATATAATATCTTATTTAAAGTGAAGCTTTATAATTTTACAAAAGGTAACTAAAAGTTGTTTTATGTTTGGTAAAGTTACAAATTTAAGTGTTAATTAAATTACGTATTTAAATAATGCAGAATAATTCGCACCCGTAAGTAATGAGTAATGAGTGGCATGATAATGGTTTTAACAAGTAACATTCGGATTCTTAAAGGGGTGAAGCACTGTGCCAGGGAACCCTACATGATTGACATGGTTATTCCAGGTTAGACTGCGATTGAAAATTACACCTAAGTTTTTATTAATTTTATTTATTCAATAGCGGAGCCATCTAACAAAATTATCGGAAAATAAGAGATATCAATTTTACTCTTTCATATTACAAACCATTTACATTTTTTCGGATTTAGCTTTAAACTATTTTGGTGTGACCAGCAAACAACTTCTTCTAAGTCTTCATTTATGCAAGTCACTAAGTGCTCAATAAGACCCAATGGATAACTAATGTATAGCTGAGCATCATCGGCATAAAGTCGTATTGAACAATGTTTTAAGATTTTTGGAAGCTCATTAATATACAGAGAAAAAACAGAGGCTTAAGTATAGATCCCTGAGGGACACCGCTTTTATTGAACAAGAAATTTAAGATGATTCCGTTATGTTCAACCGCTTGCATTCTTTATCTAGATAAGAGTGAATTAGCTTGACTGCATCCGTAGAAAAGTTATAAAACCAGAGAGCTTTTTACATAGAGTGGAATGATTCACCACGTCGAATGCCTTCGAAAAATCGAGTAGTACTAAAAATGTAATGTAGTCGTTGTCTATAGATTTCCTAATATGCTTTGAAACACTAACTAAAGCAGTAATGCCACTATTTTTCCTACGAAATCCGGACTGTTTTGGAGTCAAAATATTTTCACGCTGAGAAAAGAACTTATTTGTTTTTGAATAAGCTTTTCAAACCCCTTTGAAAGATATGGCAATATTGATATTGGTCTGAAATCATCATTTCTCGACGTTTTGGGAACAGGTATTATTTTTTCCATTTTCCACTGTGAAGGAAAATCGTTAGTAGCTATAATTGAATTGAATGTATGCGTTATATACGGTAACAATGCCGGCAATAGTAGTTTTAAAAACGATGGGTGCATTTCGTCCAAGCCAATATCGGTTGATTTAATGCAGAGTATTCCTTCTACGATATCTTCAGCGGATATAGTGGACAAGCTAAAAAGACTTTCAGGTACGGAAACACTATCGTGATTACGAAACAGGTTTCAACGTGGAAGTGTATTAGTAGTTGTAGAGTTGCTAGATGACACAAAATGTTGGTTCAGGATGTTAATGTATATATCATCAGTCAAACCAACTTTAGATTTGGCAACACTGATCATCTTCAGACTTTGCCATATCTGATTGCAGCTCAAAAAATGGTGAAAGCGACTAGAGTATACGGCGACCTTTGCATTGCGAATTGCTACTAATGTTTTATTGCGTGGAGAGCGGTACTGTTGGTGGAAACAATTAATTCGAACATTTTTCCAGCGCTTGTAGGCAAGGTCACGTTTTCGCATTAAACATTGGATTTCATTGGTAAACCATGGCTTATTTTTAGGATCATAGGTTTTGTTTTTAATGGTACACGCATTTCAAAGAGTCTTCAGATATTACTGTTCAAATACTCTACTTTATCGCTAGGTGAAGATATTGAAAAAATGACATCCCAATTTATGTTATGATCTTCCGAATGAAGTGAAGCATAGTTGATACGTTTGAAATCTCTATATTCGAATGTTTGAGTGCGTAACTCAGCTTGAAAATCGTATGTTAGAAAAATTAGGTCATGCAACGAAAAAGCCGGTGCTGACAATTGATCATAAAAAACAACTCTATTTTGTTACTAACGAGAAAAAGATCCAGTAGTGTCGGTTCAAAGCTGGAGAAATGGGTCGGGGTAGAAGTTTTAACTGGGTATAGATTAAAAGAGCCAAATTCATCAACTACAATGTTTGCAGCAAGAAGGATGCAGTTGAAATCGCCACACAATAATATAGATGGGTACGAAGCAGAGATTTTCTCTATAGCAAATAAATTAATTGTATTTATTTATCAACAGCAACAGGACATTTGAAAGACGACTGAAAATAGTAATAAGAATAATCTTGCCGAAATATGTGCATCTTTTTCTTCCATATTTTAACAAAATTATAGTTTTCCCTACGAATCTTTATCCACATTCTTGATTATTTGGAAAAATCTTTTCATAGCGTATTTGGCTATTAATTGTATTCAATTTTTAGCACAGAAAGACATGAACGAATGTAAGCCCAAACGCATTACTTGTTTCCTTGTTTGAAAGAAAATTATAAGAAAAACAATAATATATAATATACAATAATATAAAATATAATACGTCAGAAAAGTGTAATCATTTTTACTTGCGATATAGGTACTACAGGGCAAGTTTTGTATTTGGAAAAAAAATCGAACTCGAGATTTTAATCAAAGTTGACATTACGATGATAGAGATTACCAAAAAGTGGGTTCCCCAATTCCGTCCATCTGTCTGTCTGTCTGTAAAATGATATACAGCCTAAGACACTGAACCGATTTTGTTCAAACTTGTTGAATTGGCCTAAATAGATTTTTGAATCGTTGTTTTAGCCAAAAAATTAAGGTATTTGCCCTACAAATTGTTCTACCATCTTAATTATCTCAAAAATGGCTATAACGATTTTGACAAAAATTGGTGTGTATACTACTTTGGGTATGGAATTTAGAATACGAATTTTTAGAATTAAGAACTTATTTATTTACAATCTATAACAAAACACTTTACAATGTATGAATTTTTAAGCTATGGGTTAGCCGTCAGTCAGGTTAGCAAAATTTATAAAACTACTCGTATATATTTGTATAGAAAAAAAAATAGGAATTGCTTACAATCTTAAAATTAAAATAGATACATATGTGTACAGCATTCTATGTTTGTAGATTGTTTTTAAAAAACTGCTTAGAACTTTCCATTTACATTCGTCTAACAATTGTAAGTTTTCGAGCATTGTTAATGTCTTTTTACAAAGAAAGTTGTCCTTTGTGGTCTAAATATTAGACATATACTTAAGATTACTACTACTACCTACTTTCGAGTGTAGGTAGCAAAGCGTGTAGGATTGGTCGAACTTGTCATTATAAGGGTTACCATATAACGAAAGGACTTCACATCTTGCAGAGATATTTCATAATAGCTTAGCGCGTCATGAAAGTAATTTCTTTGGTTAAGATCATAGTTTAGTTCACTGTATAATACCAGACTCTCGTGCTTTAGTTGTGAATGTAGTTGTTTTCGTTCGCTTGAATAACTACCGCATTATTGCTGATGTTTCAAATTAATAAGATTGCTCATATCTACGTGCAAGGTTTCTCCACAAGCGTTACTTCTGTCATCATAATGATAGCATATCTTAATTATGAAGTCAGCCTGCCCCTTAAGTGAGTCTGTTAATAATTTTGGTAGTCCGGTTTCTAGGTATATAGCTTAGCTGGGTGTATTCAGTGGAAGATTGAACAAGTTTTTTAATGAAGTTCCTTTGAAACGTTTCAATTTCTTCATACTCATAAGACCCCCAAGACTGACAGGCATAGCATAGAGTTGACTTAACAACTGCGTTAAAAATTTTATATTTTACAGATAGAACGACTCTCTTGTTAGAAAACACATTTCTTCACAACAAATTGATTAGACTTTTTGCGTTTTCTGTAAGATGTTTACAATGTTGGATTCAGAATAACACCCAAATATTTTACCGTTTTAACTGTTTCAAGAGGGTGACCATTATAGTTCTATTGTCTCTCATGGTATATTCTTGGAGATCGGGCAAAAACCATCATTTTCGACTTCTCTGATTTGATTGTCAGTCCCCTTCTTTTACAGTAGCATGACAAACGATTGATGATCAGTTGCATATGCTCCGGAGATTCAGAAAGTAAAACAAGGTCATCTGCATGACCAAAAAATCAAAATAAATGTTGATATAAAATTGGATCTCCTCCTCCTGCTGGAAAAAAAATGATGTATTTAAATTTCGATCAGTTAAAAGTATTGTGATAGCTGATGCTAATACTGGTAATTATAAAAGTAGTAATAATACAGTAAATATTACTGATCAAACGAATAATGGTATACGATCATATAAAATTCCATTAATTCGTATATTAATAATAGTTGTAATAAAGTTTACTGCTCCTAGAATTGAATACATTGATTGTCGTAATAGCAATTCTTACTGCTCCTGGAAGATCATCTACTATATCGTTTATAAACATGGAAAAAAATAATGCACTGAGTTGTAAAGCCTTGTTTCACACTTGTGTCTGTTTTGAATCAGAGTAAATATGTTTTACCATCCCAAACTGGTTCATTAGTATGCGTGTACATTTCTTTGACCACTTTAATGAATTTTGAAGATATGCCGGGTTGTGATAGTTTATTGAAAAGGGCATTTCCGTTTACAAGTTCAAACGCCGCTTTGAAATTAACAAAAAAGGAGAAAACTTATTTATTCCGGGCATGAAACGCTTTGACAATAGATGTGAGAGTAAATATTTGATCTACAGTTGAATAGTCCTTTCTAAACCCAGCCTGCAGGTCAGTTAGAAGATTTTTCTGTTCGACCCATTTTCCCAATCTATTTAACAAAATTCAACAAAATATTTTTGCAATCGTATTCATAAGAGATATTCCTCTATAATTTTGTGCTATGATTAATGGGCATTTTTTATGTATAGAAAAAATGAAGTCTGTCATTTAAATGAGGATGGAATTTCTGCTGTAAAAAAAATGTTGTTGTATATGCTGATTGTTTGAAGATCTCATAGCCCGAAGAACCGCAAATGATTTTGTACGTGCTAGCCAACAGTCCTTATCAAAACACTTTTGCTTAAAAGTTGACTTCGTTCTTATAATTTTAGCTAGCGCTGAAATACGAACATATTTAGTTAACTGTTTCCATAGTGTATCAGGGGATTGATCAATCAAGTCAGTACGCAGTAAAAGATTATCCAAATTACGTTGGCACTACTCTTTTTCTATTTTTATTATTTTGGCTGACGCCATTTAAATCTCAATTAGAAAATCTATTACAATTTTGGTTTAATTGTGCCATCCCTGGATCATCTGGTACACTCCACCCATTCTGACGTCTATTTCGCATTATTTTTTTGTTGACAGTTGTGAGAGGTGCAAAATTGATATTTCCAAACATAATTTCCAACGTTTGCAACCTTTTCGTTTTGATATTTTAAAATGTTATTCTTGGTTATATAAAATAATTTGTCCTGAACCAACAGTGTATTATTTTTAATTGCAATACATTCGGCTGGATGAGAAACTTTGATCGCTTTTCGATAGGCGAGTAGGATGCGGTGTTTTAGTTGAGATTGATTACTTTGGTCGCGCTGGATGAAAGCACCTGTATATTTGGATTTATGTACATATTTCAACATTTTTGTTTCTGTGTCGTTGGATCCCGTGTGAGTTTGACAATGGGGCTGCTCTGTTGGCAAAATAACATCGGCATCAAAGCAGAATTTACACACATTACAAATACAACTACCTGCTTTCAATAAAACTAAAAGCAGAAGTCTGCTTTGGATAGATTTGTGACATTTATTCGAGTATCGAATGTTATTATGTTGTTTAGTTCGTAGTTCCGATGACTTTAATGAATCTCGAAGGGCACGTTCACATATTCATTAGATAAGTTATCTCGGAAACCAAACAACTCGAATATATTTGTAAACGATACGGAAGAGTTAGCCGAAAGCTGTCAAAAATCAATAATATTTGGTTAGTTATGTTCTTTTCTTTAAAAAAATTGTTAGTGTCTAACGTTGCCTTATTGCTTATTTTCTTTTTTGTATGTAATAAAAAGTTCCCCCTGAAGAAGACAGCAATCCCTGTCGAAACGTCGGGAAAAGTTAATGTAGCTATTTGTGTTTCATTACTAAGATTATTGTGACCAAAATAGCCGAAGAAAAAGTTTTCCAAAATAACATAAGTATCAACTAAAATTGGTCAATAATTTAAAAATTTTCATAATATCCATATCGGACGGCCTGCCGAACAGAATTTTCCACCACCATGAAGAACTATTATGAACACATTAAATATAAATATGGCTTACAAGTATGCGATAACTTAAAACAGTACAGCAATTCCCAAAAAAAACTAGCCTAACAAAAACAAAACCTCAAATTTCTACTTATATGCCGACAATCGGGCCTCATCCCTGACCGCATCAAAATTTCATCCAACAACACCAAACAACTCCTTTCTAGCAAAGAATCTTTTCAAATTTATAACAGAATTGAATTAAAATTTCACCAAAAAATTCTTAACCTTGAAATAAGTGAAATGCATCACAAAATTAGACGCATCAACAACTCAATTCACTTCCATGACCAACAAATAAAACAAAATTTCCCACATCACGAATACAAACAATTCACTACAAAACAAAAACAAATTTTTCATGACACATACAACAAAAAACAACAAATAATTGAAGGAAAAATTGACTACTTAAAATTTTCTCTTTGGGAAAAATTTAACATCGTCATGCATGAACAATGGTTTGACAACAGAACGAACATAAAATTTCCTCTCGAAATTAAATGGCTTCCTTCAATGGATAAAAAAACCTTTCCTTTGTTCCAAATGATTGCTGATGGAGAAGAAATTATACGTAGGATACAAGATGAAAGAGACTATGAATCGATCAGAGCACAATATGTTGCACTCTTTTCGATGTCATCAAAAAAATGATATATTCGCTAAGTACGTACCGACAAAGGCAATGTCACCGTCGCAATGGAGCGCACAGAATATGAGGAGGAAATATGTGAACTGCTGGCAGACCGTAACACCTACCGGAGAATAAGAAATAATCCAACAACAACACTTCAAAGCCGCAAGAATGAGTTAGTTAAATGGCTTAACAACAACAGATACATAGATGGTAGAGAAACGGCAAACATGATAACATACACCGCACATCTTCCCTCCATCTTCACTTGCCGAAAATACACAAGCCAAATATGCCCATGCGTCCCATCATATCATCAATTAAATTGCCCTGCTAAGCACTCTCCAAATTTGTTGGTAAAATTTTACAAAATGTAACTAATAACCCATGCTACACTGGAAAAAAATTCTCTGGAATTTTTAAAAAAGCAAAAAAAGTTAAATTATGTGAGAATGATGTTTCGATTTCTTTTGGCGTATTATCGCTTTTTACTAATATCCCAGTACAGTTAGCTATGAACATGGTAAAAAAAAATGGGAAGTCATTAGCCAACACACCATGATCAACCAGAACAAATTTATCGAGATTCTTGATTTTGCATAAAAGAAAACAATTTTCTACAATTCAAAGATGACATCTTCAAACAGGTTCTTGGAATGCCGATGGGCAACCCACTTTCACCCACCATTGCTGACCTTTTGATGGATTATTTATTAGATGAGTGTCTTGCTGATTTTAAAGACTAACCTACTTTTATCGTTAAGTATGTGGATAATTTATTTGTTGTATTGGATAAAAGTAAAATTGATGATGCCTTGCTCATCCTGAACGTATTCAATCAAAAATTACAATTTACTGCGCAAAGAGAAAACAACGACTCGATAGCTTTTCTTGACGTCAAAGTCTACAGAGACCAAAACCATCTATCGTTTGATTGGTATGAGAAAATACGGCTTCAGGACGAATTATCAATTTTCGTTCCAACCAGGCCAAACATATTAAAATACAACCACCAAAAAATCGCCCGCCAGAAATGCAACCCTAGCGGCTTTCTCAAAAGTGTAATCTATGTTCCCAATTTGACGGAGAACTTTAAGGAGATTGTCAACAAAAAAGTTAAATATGTTCGGTTAGCTTTTAAATCAAATATAACGCTTGCACACCTATTCACCAAATTAAACGTAAAACCTGACGAAGATAAATGCACGGATGTTATATATAAAATCAACTGTAAGGGTAAAATTGAAGAATCTTGTAATGTATGTTACATTGGTATGACGAAACAATTTCTAAGGCAACAATTGTCGAATCACAAATCTGACATCAACACAAAAAATCCGGCCAAGACGGCACTCGCTAACCATGCTATCGAGTTTGGCCATTCTCCAGATTTTGAAAATGTCCAAGTTTTCCAAACAGGAAAACACACTTCGAAGCGTTATACTCTTGAAACAATTCATATTTTAAACAACAAAAACAACATAAATCCGAGGAAGGGAATTTCTGTCCACATTTTATATAATGTTCAGGTTTCGTATGATTACATACTTGCTTTTTAAAGCCAGCTTTCGTATCATTTGATGTCTTTGAACGCCCAGAAACAACTTGAGTGTGCTAATACCAAGTTTTTTCTCAATTATTTTTGGCTGGAATTATAGCTATTTCACGACTTGCCAAGGTCGATTATCAGATTCCTTTGCTGGTCTACTTTTTCATTTTAATTAAAAAAACTTCTTGTGCCTTCATCGTGTATTGAACCATGACCAGGCGCTTAGTAGCCAATGCCGATGATCGACCTTTGCAAGTTGTGAAACAGCTATAATTCCAGCCAAAAATAATTGAGAAAACACATAGTGGTAGCACACTCAAGTTGTTGTTGGGCATTCAAAGTCATATTTCATATAACTCATTTTTAACTAACCTCCCTACTTTTGAGCCACGTGTAAACGAAGTTCAAAAACACTTAATAGTTAAATAATAAATGCGATCATTTTGGCAAGAAAACACAATGCAAACATACCTTTTTATAGTCACAAGATTTGATATATTGAAAAGAAACGTCAAACACATAAAATAGATTTAAAATGAACATTTAGGAACACACAGATGTAGAAAATTCAACTTTTTGTTATTTCTTACTGCTTTATATATATTCCATTTTATTTGCATCTTTTAATTCAAGTTTTAGTATTCTTAAGTGCCTTTAATCTTAAGAAATACAAGCAAATCAATTGTAGCTTTTTTGCATTTAGTTATTAGACAAAAGTGCGGTAATACCAACTTAAAGATACAAAAGATCAGGCTGCTGCGGATTTACCAAAAGAACAGGGCTAATGTTATTGTTTTCACTGAGTTTAACAGCAGTCGGCATTTGGGGTGCTTCGTTGTTCACCAAAAGTTGGGTTATTCCCTCGATCTTCTCTTGTGAATTGCCGTTGTTGCTTGGAAATGGGAAAATTATATTTTTTCCACGTATTTCCTGGCTTTGTGATTCAAGTTCGTCTTCAGGAAAATACAACGTTTTTCAAATTCGTGTATTTGTTTGGAGAGTTCTAAATTTTGTTGACGTAGAAAATCAATTTCCTTGCTCATTTTGTTCAGGTCATCTTTAGTTGCCAGATTGGATATGGCAACTTGGAGAGTCGGCTTGTGTCATAGCCATTTTTCGACAAGATTTAAAGACTTTTGTTGTTCTTTTTTGAAATAATGACGAGTTTGGTATATCTTCCGGTGAAGTTTCGTAGATTTTTCTTTTGTTGTCGGTCATGTAACTTAAGAATTTCAACAAGATATTGATTTTAGAACTTAAAACTATCATTACCTTTTCTTTTAATTTAGAGGTTTTGTAGTTGAAGGAAAACTTAAAACTGGTAAGCTTTTTTGGTGTATTTTTATAAGTCAACAAAATATTAAAAATTAAAAATTCGAAAGAGCGATATGAACATTGAACTTTTCACTATACAGCAGAGTTGCCAACACTTTTTTTACTCAGCCGAGGTTTTGCAAGTCGGATGACCAGGGTCTTAATGAAGAAAACACGAAAATTCAAATGAAATGTCTTTAAAACTTTTATATCAAAACCTTTATTAAAAACAACTCATTAATTCACAACATACAATATTTGGTTCGGATAAAATCTGGTTACAAGGGTATTCTGCTTATAAAACGGCGGTGTAACTACTTCTTCAAATAAAATGCATACAAGCCCTGATTAAGTAGTCCTTGGCGTATTTATGGATCTGGTACTACCTTTGGGTATTCTGGTTTCTGGTTAGTTCTGGTCAATCGCTTCTGGTATCGGCATGGGCTCCTAGCCTCCTGGTGACGGGTCACTAGGTATAATGCCCCTACCGGAGAACAGCAGTTATAAGGCCCGTGGTCACGGATCAGCAGGTATAAAGCCCTGGTTGCGGATCAACAGGTATAATGCCCCTGGTGGCGCTCAGGGGTATATAGCCCTTGGTGGCGGTCAGCAGGTACAAAGACCCTGGTGGCGATCAGCAGGTATATAGCCCCTGGTGGCGGATCAACAGGTATAATGCCCCTGGTGGCGATCAGCGGGTATAAAGCTCCCGCTGGCGGATTAGCAGGTATAATGCCCCTGGTGGCAATCGGCAGGTATAAAGCACCTTGTGGATAATCATCAGTTATAATGCCCCTGGTGGCTCACAGTACACAAAAGCTCTGGTATATCAGCAGGTATAGAAGCCCCTGGTGGCAATTACCTAACTTGCAACGAAACCCCTCACCACTGGTGGGAGGAAGTTCCGAGCAACAAAGTTACAAGTGACCAAATCGATCTACCTCGTCAGTGGTCAAGGCTAAACTGACTGAAAGAATCAAATTTACGAATAACGCACGACTTCATTTATAGTGGTAGGGGTGATTTTCGTTCTTCATCAAAGGTCCTCATGTAATGTTTTCAGTCAAAACAGAATGTGAACTGTATGACTGATGAATGGGAATCAGTGATCGTCATATCGTTTCACTGATTGCAAATCATAATTATTCGGAGCGCAATTTCGACTAAATATACGATTAGTCGTATTTATAATAGAAAAAGGATGTATCATGTAACACTTGCTTACATACCATCTCCCCTTTGGAGACGAGAACCTTCTCCTCTAATAAAAATATTAAACCAAAAATAACTCAACTACTTTCCATTCCAAATCCGAAACTGAAAATAAAATAATAACTGTGAAACTAATGAAAATAAATAATTTAAAAAAAATATCAGGTTCTTACAAGAGGAGAAAAAAAATGAACTCATCTACTTTTAAAAACTACTTACAGTAGAAAATGGCCGGATTGGTGGTTTAAGGCGTAAAAACCATCCTTTTGCTGACACCACTCTTCGCGTGTTCGAGTATAGCTACGCCCGGCTTTATGATCCGTACATTAAATTTTCCTTGATGTAGCTAGTGCGAGAGCCTCTGGAGTCTATACTTGGAGTTATAAGCCGCATCACCCGTCGTTTTTGCTACAAGGAACGAGTCGTATAGCCAGGTGTTCGTTGGTCGGTGCTTGTGCGATGCTGCCCCGGATTAGGGCCAGATGTTCTGCCACATCCTAAGGAATTTTAGTTTACTAAGCATCAAGGGTTTGGTCATCGCTTGCTGTGTTGGCGTTGATACGTTAGTCGATACTAGCGAGGCGAAGGAGGCTTCCGAGGTGGATGGCATTTCGTTGGCTCGCTTACTAGCAACTGGTCTTTGGTTATTAGCGCTTTCTGAGAATGCCTTCTGGTCTTCCCAATGAGACCGAACGATATGACTTCTATTTCGCTCTTCCGTATTTATCCTTCTAATAACTACTCTCCTGGCTCTTTCGGGCGGATTTACTTGCTATCTGAAGGGGCTTGTAAATCTAATTTCTCTACCACATATTCAATCCCTATTATCATTGCTTCCTTGAGATCTTCCATGTATGTGACTTCACCATACACAGGTTTTCCGTCGACGGACGTGGTTAACATATGTAATAATAATATGAATAAAAAAGACGACCCGTTGGCTTTGGAAGATGAACAGCAAGTAGTTGTAATTTATAATATTGTAATGTACACATCATGAGATCGATACATAAGTAAGTACATAAAGAAATTATTAATATTATGTACCAACAAGAAGCGTAGAGTACAGTGATTGGCAAGAATTACTTTGCATAGTAATATAATTTTAACACTCCTACTTATTATTATATTCCAATTAGAAGATTTTTAAATAATCATAATTTGAAAATATTACTTTTTTTTTAAAAAGCTCAAATTTAACTGCTGAGAGTGGCTTTGTGAGAGCATCAGCTAATTGGTCGATTTATGGCACAAAAGATATCTCAAATCGGTCCTCTTTGTACTTTTCTCTGATGAAATGAACACGTACATCAATGTGTTTAGTTCGTGCTTGAAATTCATGGTTCTTAACCAGCTAAAGAGCACTCTGATTTTCGATATAAATCGTTCGTTTAGTGATTTGAGGAACCATAAGATCGTGCATGAGCGCATAAGGCCACATCATCTCACTGACTGCCTCCGATGCAGCTACATACTCTGCCTCAGTTGTACTTAATGCTGTGCATCGTTGTCTTTTCGAAGACCAAGAAATAGGGCTACTTCCAAGAAGACAAACTTGACCACTCGTTGAATGTCGTGTCAAATAATCTGTTGTAAAATAAGCATCACTATAAATAGAAAAATTAAGATTAACTTTCGGCTTAAATAATATACCAAAATTTCTAGTATTATTCAAATATTTAAAAATGAGTTTAACGGCTTTGACATCATGAGAACTTGGATTATACAAAAACGGCTAACTACTCCCACTGCATACGAAATGTAAGCTCTAGTTCCAACAGCTAAATACAGAAGGCTACCTACCGCTTCACATAAGGAAATTTGTTCACAGATGATGACTCTGTTATAATTGTAGATCTGCTTCCGAGTTTACTGGGTGAAGATACTGGATATGTATCAGACATATTAAGCTTTTATCTCATATTCCAACATCTGGAGGCTTGGTTCAGGCCTTTTGATAAGCCTACACTGGAACCCGACTGGAACCATCGTCGTAACCTTTTGGCCGGCACATTAAGATTTCTTCATCTAGCTCGCCATTGATAAAGGCAGTCTTTACGTCGAATTGGTATAGAGTTAGGAATTGACTGGCTGCAATTGCGAATATGGTACGAATCAACGTGAAAGATGCAACGGGACTAAGGGTTTCTGCCTAATCGATTCCTTCTTGTTGATTACATCCTTTAGCAACAAGACGTGCTTTATATCCCTCGATTGTATTTTCTGACGATACCTTTGCTTTATAAAGCCATTTGTTTTTGATGAGTTTCCGATGCAGTGGTAGGTCAACCAGCTCCCATGTTTTGTTTATCCGATGAGATTCTATTTCATCGTCCATAGCCTTTCTCCAGTGATCTGCTTCCTCCGATTATTGGGCTTCTTCAAACGTCTCTGGTTCGAAAGAACTACAAATAAAAGCATAACGTTCTAAAACATTGGTGTAAAATGCAGAACTTGGTTTTGCGATATTTTGAGAATGACTACGAAGTTTTTCGCGTTGTTAATGTTCGTTTGATTTGGATCAGCATCTTCACTCTACTGTGTTGAAATATTTTCAGAATGACTTTGAAGTTTCTCTCGATGTTTACTCGAGTCAGCAGTATCAATACGCGCCTTTCAGACTGGCTTCGATCTTGTGTATGAATTTTCTGTTTCAAAAATCACCTCATTTTTCAGATTTCCAACATTGTTATCGTTCATTAGCTGTGGGTAAATTGAATCTGCATCTACTACTGAAAATTCTTTGCACGAAATATTTCTGGATATCTTTATTTTGTTAGATTTTGGATCCATACACGGAAACATTTAACATTTTCAGGATATCCAACAAAAATACCTGCTGCTGACTTTTTATTCAATTTTTGTCTTTTTTCTTTTGGGATGTTCACAAAAACTTCACTTCCCAAAATTTTCAAATTGTGAAAAGAAATTTTGGTATTATTTTTAGTACAATTCAAAAGGAGTTTTTGACTTTTCAGGACTCGGTCCAAATCTGTTCATTAGGAAGGCAGCTGTGTTCAATGCTTCGGACCAAAGTCCAAGTGGCAAATCCATTGCATGAAGCATTGTTCTTGCGGTTTCAATTATAAATCGCATGTTTCGTTCTGCCCTACCATTTTTTGTGGTGTGTAGGGTACAGAGGTCTGATGGTTGATTCCATGGCATTGAAGTAAGGCCTGGACTTCCTTATTTTTGAATTCTAAGCCATTTTCGATCTTAAAACTTTGATGCGGCGATCAAGCTGAGTACGAACAAGGGCAATGTACTTTTTAACCATTGCAGAAGCTTGAGATTTCTCGCTAATAAAGAAAACAACCCTAAAATTTTAGTAGTCGTCCTTGAAGAGATAGAAATATTTTGACCCACCAATCTATGACGTTTGCACCGGACCACACAAGTCTGTATGTACTAATTCATCTGCCTCCTTAGCACGAGAACTACTTTTTATAAAAGTTGGTGTATGCATTTTTCCAACTGCGCAAGCTTCAGAAAAAAATGTAAGTCATCAGTTAATCTAATTTCATTGGATTTTAAAAGGCTTCTTATTTGAGTCTGCTGTCGAATGGATTGTATGTCGTGTGCGTGGAAAAAGGTTGTTGAAATGTGTAGGATCTTCATTAAAATGCATACTATGTCGCGTGTGTGAAAAAAGGTTGAAATTGATAAGTCGTTGACAATGTAAGAAGAATGTATTGTCATAAAACAATTGTTGTCGCGACTGTAAAAATATACTTTTCGGGCATTGAAATAGTGATGTAAAATTCTATGCATTATATTTACAACAACGACAGAGTAGATATTATATCAGACTAGAGTTGCAGTTGTGAATCTAGATTTTGTGACTGTTTTTTATGGCTAGTGATGTACAAAGATATAATTAGATATGTAGCCTTCTCGAAAACATGTTTGAACTTGCTTATTCTAACATTATCGTCAACTATAAATTTACGTAGAGGGATTTTCTTCTTGAGATAGAACAAATCAAAGAGAATCAAGAAGGAATTCTTGGATCGTTTTTTTAAGTGAGGTATGTTGATATGAGTCTTGAATGGTAGTGCAGGAATATATGTAGGTTCGTTGACTTTGAGATGGGTTTGTATGTTGAAGGGTGATAATGTAGAGGAATTATTTTATGAATAGAAAGGAAACCAATATTGTAGGTGTGTTTTATAATAATTGAGATTTATTAATCAATGAATTGTTAGTCTGTGGAATGCCGAGCCATTTAACATATACATTGTCCCCCTTACTTTTAAGTACTTTTTCAACGAGATAAATATTAGGGTATTTAGTTTTTTGTAACTCTTTTTCATAAGAACATCCGCTGATAGGTTGACCTTTGAAATCGTCAAGGAGACATGTTGCTGGATTTGTTAGGTTTACTTTTCTTATCTTAAAAATGTCCGTTGTCCAATTAGGTGTATAGCCTTTCTCGAAAACGTGTTTGAACTTGCTTATTCTAACATTGTCGTCGACTTGAAATCTACCACGTGAAGCGATTTTAATTCAATTATACGCTGTAGATAAATTTTTTTTAGAGTTTTCCTTATTCAAATCGATTGGGCACATTTTTATAGTTCTATGCATGGAGTGATTGTATTCATCCAGCAAATCATCAATAATAGATATCCATTTGTAATTACCATTGAGACTGAATACTTTTTTCATTACATATGTGCATGATCGTTCATGCTTAACTGAACACGAATGCATTGTGCAAGAGCTCACACTCACACGACATAGTGGCTTTCCCCCTTATTCATTTATATATTTGTATCTCGCATCTTTTTATAAGTCAAACTATTCATGCTTATTCTGAGTTAAGCACATAATGCACATATACATTTAAATGTATATTAAAATTTATATATAAATAGCTGTTTCAGCTTAGGATTCAACTCATAACGTCAACGATGAATCTCAAAAAAGAACTTTTAAAAGTGGAAGAAGAGGTTTTAGGCAAGCCTTGTATGAAATTAATCGAATTAAACCAAAATGAAAAATATCATATTAACAAAATAAAACGTTGTATAACTAAATATGGTGAAAGAATTGTAGCTGATTTATTTTTAAATATACATATATAGAACATAGAAACTAAACTAAAGCTTTTTACTTTCCAGGCTTTCTTACCGCAGCGATACAGCAAATTATCAGACGCTGGCATACCGGAAATAAATAATGGGTCATTTAAACTTACATATTTGTGGCCATTAGGACGAACGTGTTATATAAAAATTGAAGAACAATTGTAAAAAATATTGAATAAATCGTATTTGTAATATCTACATTCATATATATTTTGTGTTTTATAATAATTCTCTTTGTTTTTCTTTTGCTATTAAATGTTTGCTTGACAATTCGTGTCCTTAACGGATTTGGGTATTCATTCTTTGGAATATTAAATATCCAAAAGATATTCGTGAGAAAATCGTTAAATATTAAATTTAAGAGTTAGGTTGGTGCATCAAAATGTCAAGAAGATGTTATAACCCCAACGTCATAAATTCTACTTTTCTGTCACACTGCCGGTATTTACCGAGTCACGTCCTTTCTGAAATTCAGTAGTAAATAGTCACGTCCTGTCTTAAAATTCGATAATAAGTATATAATGTTAGAATGTCGTTTAATGTTAAATTTATGAGTTAGGTTGGTGCGTCGAGTTGTCAAGAGAAGATTTCACTATCGGAAAGTCATAAAATACTGGATTTCTGCTTGCATTAAAAGTATGGGATTTATTTTGATAAAAATGAGTTTGAAATTTTTGTGCTATTCAAAATATTCTTATTCTTAAAAAATTCCTCTCTCAGTGTGCTTGACTATTCAGTGTTGTTCTAAATTTTTAAAACTAAAAACAATAAAAATAAAATACTTAAAAATGGAATCTATTACATACATTCCTAATACCTATTGGTTGCTATACAATATAGTGTCTGGGGTAGAAATCCCGTTGGGCAAGGGAATAATCAAAATTGGCAATGGTTACCCAAACAAGATAAATATCCCCATAGGGATTGTTTCGATTATACAAGCTATAATCGAAATTGATCCAAACGACAATGGAGTTCAGATCATAGATTGTGAAAAATCTAATGGAACCTACGTCCACGGTGAAATAATAAGCCATTGACAGTTTACAACTGTAAAATTTGGAGATTGTGTCAGTTTCGGTATCAAAGAGGAAGACTTCAACCTTAGTCTGTGTCCAGTCTACATCATCAGACGTAGGAGGCAATATCCCTCAATAAGCATTGTTGACGAATGGACACGACCTAACCAACCAAACACGTGAGTCATATTGCCAGAAGGATTTCACCATGAAACAGATCATTATTAAAATAATGAAATGTGAATTGAATAAAATATTTAAGATTAATAAAATAGATTAAAAATATAAATCCTTTCCAATTCTTTCTGTCACACTGTTTGTATTCACTGAGTCACTTCCTTTGTTATTCGTGGGAAAATCGTTAAATATAAAACTGTATGTGCTAGTTGACTAATCAAGAATTCAAGAAGATTATTTTACCGGAATGACAAAAATTCTACTTTTCTGTTACACTGTTGGTATTTACCGAGTCACGTCCTTTCCGAAAATTCAGTAGTCAGTACAGACACAACCTTTCTAAGATTCAATAGTAAGTATAAGGTGTTAGAAAGCCGTAAAGTATTAAATTTATGGGTTAGGTTCGTGCATCAAGTTGTGAAGAACATTCTATTATCGAAAAGTCAGAAATTAGCGGAGGTTCTGCTTACATTATAAAGTATGGGATTTATTTTGATAAGAATGAGTTTAGAGTTGTTTACCTGTTCAAGATGTTTTTATTCTTAAAGAATTCCTCGTCCAGTGCGCTTGACATTTAGTTCGCTCTAACGTTTTTAAAACTCAAAAAAAAAAAAAAAAAAAAAAAAAAATCATGAAGTCGTTTTTATGTGAAGTTTGCGGAATTTCGTTTTCCATAAATTTTAATTTAAAAAGACCTATGAAAATTCATATGTCAATTAATAAACCGGTAATCAGTGAATATAAAAGTGCTTCTCCAATAAATAAAATAAACCTTGTGAGATATGTGAAAAAAGTGCTGGTGTGGGGCAGTGAAAATCTCACATTGAAACCAAATTACATGCTACGTTGGTTCAAGAACAGTCGAATAACATGGATTATTCAGAACAAGCTGGCCCTGCAAAAAACAAATGTGAAATTTGTGAAAAAGATGTTATCCCTTGCCAATAGGATAGTCATATAAAAAGCAGTGACCATTTAAATATGATTGAAAATATATTTTCCGAAGAGGGTAGCAACCAGCCAAGTCATCTTAAAAAAAATTGGAAAAATTGTGATGTGTGTGAGCAAGAATTTAATGAAAGTGATCGGAAAAACCATAATCGTCGAAATCATCATAAAAGGCTTGTTGCTGAACTTGTACCGATGACTTCCAGGTAATAAGAAGCTGTTTCAAGGGAAGAGTAGAAACTCTTGTTTATAAAAACAAGACAGAAGCAAATATTATCCCCATCGAGTTTCTCAATGAAGCAAAGAAAGCGATTCTTGAAAAATTGCAAGAGCATTTAGAGAAATTGCAAAGTGTAAAGTTCAATCTAAAACTGTTTGCAGAATATATCAAACTTAATATGGAGAAAGAAATGGAGCTACTCCTTAAAAGTTTTAATACCAAAATGGAAATTGCTCTTGTAAGCAGCGATCTAGTTTCGTCATATGCACATATTGTAGATGAGATTGATATGAAAATGCAGGAATTTCAGGAGAAAGATAGTGGATGGGCTTTACTGCGGATAAAGTTGACTTTCTGGCCAATTTGTGGATTTAGTACTGCACAGTGGAAATGTAGTTTTTCTTCGGCTTTTTTGGTCGCTGTAATTTTCGCAATGAAACAATCAAGTTACATTAGCTTTCCCAACGTTTCGGCAGGGGTTGCTGCCTTCTTCAGGAGTACTTTATTTACACAAAAATTACAAATAACATTAATGGTTGATAAGTAAAGTAATAACACAATTATGAATACTCACTTAGACAAAATAAGTAAAATAGTCAAAACATTTATATTACAATAAAAAGTTAAATAAGCACTTCAAAGAATGAAGTTGAGTCTGTATGACTTGAACAAAGCACAAATTACATTTAGGAAGCAAGAAGAGAGCAATACACAGCAGAGATGTTTTGTGTATCTTGTTTTCGATTCATGTTGTTTTTGTTGTTGAGAATGTGTAATGTTTCTAACGTGTATCGTTTTGAAGTAGTCTTCTTTCAAAACAAAAAATGAAAATTCCACCGAAAAATAATGCTGAAGAACCGACAAACACATACCACAAAAGTATAGTTTACGTCCCAACTTTAAGTGACAACTTCAAGAAATCCATTTCAAAAAATCTGACAGATGTTCCCCTTGCCTTTAAATCAAACAAAACACTCGACCATTGTTTTACAAAACTAAAAACGAAACCTGATAAGGACAAACGAACAGATGTAATTTACAAAATTAATTGTAATGGAAAAACAAACGAACCTTGTAACCTGTGTTACATTGGAACCACAAGACAACTTCTTCGACAACGCATATCAAATCACAAATCTGACATTAAACTTAAAAATTCCGAAAAGACAGCTTTGGCCAGTCACAGTATTGAACAAGGCCATTCTCCAAACTTTGAAGGCGTTGAAATCCTACAGACGGAGAAACATGTTTCAAAACGATACACGTTAGAAACATTACACATTCTCAACAACAAAAACAACATGAATCGAAAACAAGACACACAAAACATCTCTGCTGTGTATTGCTCTCTTCTTTCTTCCTAAATGTAATTTGTGCTTTGTTCAAGTCATACAGACTCAACTTTATTCTTTGAAGTGCTTATTTAACTTTTTATTGTAATATAAATATTTTGACTATTTTACTTATTTTGTCTAAGTGAGTATTCATAATTGAGTTATTACTTTACTTATCAACCATTAATGTTATTTGTAATTTTTGTGTAAATAAAGTACTCCTGAAGAAGGCAGCAACCCCTGCCGAAACGTTGGGAAAGCTAATGTAACTTGATTGTTTCATTGCGAAAATTACAGCGACCAAAAAGGCCGAAGAAAAACTACATTTCCACTGTGTTTTACTGCGGATATGCCATATTGAAATAAAGGAATATACACCGATTAAAGGTTCAAGGTATATACCACTACCGAGATTCCTTCTGAAAAAAAGAGCGTGTATAAACATTCACAATACAGACGAGTATTGTTTCAAATGGGTAATCATTTCAGCGCTATTTAGAAAAAATCATACCCATAAACCTGAAACGTAAAAGATACGGGAAGATAATGCTTAGCGATATCTCGATGTTCGATAATTTAAATCCTGATCTGAGCATCAACGTTTTTGGATTCGATGAAGAAAAAAAAATGGTAGTAGGACCCTACTATATTACGCAACAGGAGAAGGGGGACCATATAAATTTGATCTTATTACAAAACGAGGAGGTGTCGCACTACGTCTGGATAAAAAGTATATCGAGGTAATAAATAATTAAATTTTAGGATCTGGGATATAACAAAAATTACTAATTTCCTATGTATTTGCTTTTATGCTCATTTCAATACAGTCCAAAATCTACAGAGGGCGGTCTTGGTTCTGCAACACATGTTTGCTTCGGCTTAGATGGGAAAATAAACTGATAGCCCACAAGGACAACTGCTGCAAAATGGTGACGAAAATGCCAACGGAGGAAAAAAATCGCTATCATTTAAAAACGTTGATAGAAAGATGCATGTACCATTTTCGATATATGCAGATTCTGAATGCATTCTTGAGGAAGTTAGCAGCGAAAATGCAGATACTAGTAATAGTTTTAATATTCAAAAACATACCCCATGCAAAGGTGCTTATTTTATTAAAGCTTGTAATAATAGTACTCTTAATAAATTTAAAACTTTTAAAGGTAGTAATTGTACTAAAGATTTTGTTAGTTCTTTAATAAAGGATTGCTGTGAATTATACAATATTAAAGCCAAACCTATGAATCAACTCTCTGCAATTGATTTAAATTTTCAACAAAACTGTCGGGTTTACCATATATGCAGTAAAGAGTTAGGAATTGATAGAGTTGCAGATCATTGTCATTATAGCGGTAAATATAATGGACCAGCTCATTTTTCATGCAATTTAGCTTATCGGAAACCAAGGTTTCTCCCGATATTTTTCCATAATTTTATTGGTTATGATTCGCATTTACTTATTAAAGAGCTTGCTTCATCTATATGAATATTACATGTATTCCTTTAAACAAAGAACGTTATATTTCAGTATCAAAGACAATTCATACCTTTGACAAAAGAACAATAGAATTTAGATTCTTCAAGTATTGATTCCTTAACGAAAGACTTAACACTAAGCGATTTTAAATTAATAAGATCGAATTTTCCATTTGAAAAAAAGTTTAAGGTTCTTACAAGGAAATGTGTATTTCCTTATGATTATATTAAATCAAGGGAGAGTTTAGAGGAAAAATATCTTCCTCCCCAGGAATGCTTTAAAAACAAATTAACTGGGGAATATTGCTCTGAAAGCGAATATAACCACGCAAAAGAAGTATGGACAGTTTTTAAATGTCAGACTCTCTCTGACTACTCGTATATGGACTGATGTTCTTTTATTTGCTGACATATTCAAAAATTTCAGAAGTATTTGTAAAAGTACTTACGAACTTGATCCCTGTCATTATTATACGGCACCGGGGTTATCTTGGGATGCAATGCTTACAAAAACCCAAATCAATCTCGATATTATTCAAGATCTTGGGATCTATAATTTCATTAAAAAGGGTATCCCAGGAGGAATCTCTCAATGTTCTCATCGACACTCTGTAGCTAAAAACAATTACATGGAGAACTATGATTAAACTAAAGATTCACAGTATTTAATGTATGTTGATGATAATAACTTATATGGATGGGCAATGTCATCTTCTCTACCATATTCTTTTATCAATTGAAAGCATTGATTTGATGAATATTTCAGTTGATTCAGAATTTGGTTATATATATAAAGTAGACATAGAATACGCAGATTCCTTATATGAAATTCATAATTATTTACCATTTTGTGTTCAAAACAAGAAAGTAAATAAATAAAAATTCTCAAAATTGATTGCAGATTTGACTCCAAAACAAAATTATGTCATACATTATATGAATCTTCAGCAATGTATTAAAAATGGTTAAAACTCATTCGTGTACATAGAATTTTACAATTTAATGAGTTCGAGAAAAAAAAATTTAAACTGATGAAGAATAGTGTTTTTGGTAAAACTATGGAAAACGTATATAAAAGAAAAGATTGTAACCTCTTGGGCCAGTTATAAAAACAATCTAGGAGCTAGACCCTTAATAGCGAAACCAAATGTCCATAGTTTAACTAAATTCACTGATAAACCGCAATTCAAATGAAAAGAGTCAATACTTATTATGATAAGCCATTGTACTTAGGATTCTGTCTGTTAGATTTTTCTAAATGGAAAATGTACGACTTCCGTTATAGCTATATGTAACCTAAATATGGTAAATGTTTAAAATTGAGTTATATTTAAGAGCGATGATTTTTATAATGACATTAAACAAGATATTGATTTATATTTCGACACTTCTGCATACTCGATAGATAATCCTTATAATATTCCATTAAAAAATAAAAAAGTCTTAGATATGAAAATTCAGGTAAAATAATGAAGGAATTTATCGGGCTTAGGTCAAAAATGTACCCCTTTTCTGTTGAGGAAACGGAAGTAAATTTAGCTAGCTATAAGGATCGTTTATATAATAAACGAATTTAACATAATGAAATGTTTGTTTTTCGATCTCTTGCGCACGTAAAAAGAAAAGAGAAATCTTGTATATTTTTAAGTAAATTATATTTATTTATTACATAATTTAATTTATTTAGAAAAAAAATGTACATGAAAAACTTATGTGGAAAAAGAAAATAAACAAGAAAGAAAAAGAAAAAAAATGTTGTTCTTATATCCTTTAAAAAATTTCAGGAAAAGTATTACCGACTGTGTAAGAAATTATTTAATAAAACCACGTTTTGGAGGGCACAACATTTGCTATGCGATAAGCATCTTGTCTCACTTGAAAAAAATTCTTTTTAGTTCTTTGAAGCTGGGGCAGTGTATATTTTCAACATTTAATGCTTCATCGTTTTCATTTAGGAGTTTCTTTAGCCATTGTGGCTTATCATCACCCATAACATAAACGGTGTGATTTATAATATTATTTTGAAGAAATTCTTGTACTTGACGATATTTAGTGAATCCGCCATTCCAGTGCAAGCCATGATGGTTTCGATACAACCATTTTGCTTGTCTTTTTAATGATGCTGGTAAATGCGTAAAGTCAAACGGAGGTGTGATTGTGAAATGGTAATGAATACGTCCACGCAGAATAGCCATTTCTTTAACTATAAACTTATTATTAGGTCCTCTAAAACCTTGAATATCAATGACTAATGCCATTGCTAGAGCTGATGTGTTCTTGATTAAGAGCTAAATTGAACTAAAGCATTTAAATATTTCGAGGTACTAATTGATTTAGAGGATTTTCATTTATAATTCGATCATGCAACATTAAGCAATACGCCGATGTATTTGTGGGTAGTTCCTTAGATGTGTTAATTTCCAAACGAATATCAACTGGTCCAGTTTTAACTATAATTCATTCTGATGTCACCAATCAATCACAAAAATAGGTGCTTGTGACTTGAAGAGATTTCTTGTCACCAATGGTTCTGCAACTGAGCAATTATAACAGTTTCTTCTAAGCTCAGTATACAATTGATAAATTATACTGAAGTTGTTTTTTGCAAATGATTATGATCTTCATAGGGATAAACGTCAGAATTTATATATGAATTAAGGTTGATCACATCACAGTGATCAAAATAAGTAGGGTTCCCATTAAATTGGTTTCTCTTGTTGGTTTGTAAGGCAATACTAATGTATCTAGACTTCTCAACTTGCCATGTTGTCTTTACATTCCAAATATGATGGTCGTTAGTAGGTAATGTTGGATATTCATATAAATCACAATTGCGAAAGGCAATTTTCATAGTGTCATTGTCATTTATTGATTTGAAGAGTTTCAATTTCACAGAGTCAGTAAGATGAACATGTTGTACTTTCCATTGAACTTTGAGTAATGTTAATGTTGTGACTCCAACATTACGATTGCTATCTATTTCAATTCCATTCAGTTCATACCGCATTTCATCAAATAAAAATGCTATACAGTTGTTTCCAAAGCTTGTCTTTTTAATTTCCGATCAATCATATTTGGATACAGTCCCCTCAACATAACTGTATCTTTCCGAAGGTAATATATTGAGATTTTAATGTTGCACGCAGATGTGAATCATGTCATTTTTAGCAAAGTTATTTAAATACGGCGAATATGAATAATATTCGTATTTTGAAATACTATCATCATGTTGGTTCTTGAAAAATATTCAGCATATCATACTTTGTTAAGTTGAAAATGTTATTTTCTTTACTTCAATGTGAATCCTAATGAAAGAAAAAACGATTGGCTTTCTTTTGATAACAATTGTACTTTCTCTTTACGAGTTAATGAAGTATTGATTGTAGAGCTCCGTAAACCATGTCTTTTATAGAAATTAGTAGAATCGGGAATAGTATTATGAATTATCATTTTTGATGATTAAGGTGTAAATGAATCGTAATTAATTTACTTCGAAAATTAATCTGATTTCCGTCTTGATCTAATAAAGTTATTGTTATTGAATTTTTCTTCTTCACGTTCACTGGTAAATAAATAACATTTTTAGGAACCTCAATTATTTTATACCCAGGACTGACTTTGATTGAAACTTGATGAATTATATGCGCAGGTTGACTATTTATGAAAGTTCCATCGATTAAGTTACACACAACTCTCACTGTATTTACACGATTTATATCAACGTGGAGGTCTGATTTATGCATTTGTCTTGCAATCAGTTTTCTCTTGCTGAACCCTAACAGTGAACCAATGGAACATGTATGTGAAAAATCTATATCTTGTGATGTACTTTGTTCTCAAAGGCTGAGGTTTTGCTCGTCGGCTTCCAAGTTTCTAACCAAAGTAAGTACAAAAAGCTTTAGTTTTTGAAGGGTTTTTATTTGTAACTCTTTTATTATGATTTTTATATCCTTAAAATTAAATGTACAATTAAGTGTTCATCATTATTCTAGTGGTTCTATTCTGTCCTGGTTAATAAGGTCCGTTTTACTTCTTCGTTTGCTGTCCTAATTAAATCATGTTCTCCTCTCTGATATCGGTACGGAATTATTGTTTTTTTTTATACGATGATGGTGCGGTAAATGCTTATGTTCCCTGCACTTTATTATTCTGCGGCAGCCACCCAATGGTTTTCGTTAGCAATAAAAACGTCTTGCGTCGACAGGCGTCAAACAGCTTTCGCTGGCAATCAAACCGTTCGCACCGGCAATCAAACGACTTTTGTCGGCAATCAAACAGCTTTCGCTGGCAATCAAACGGTTTTCACCGGCAATCAAACGACTTTTGTCGGCAATCAAAAAGCTTTCGCTGGCAATAAAACGGTTCTCCTGGAAACCAAACGAATTTCGTCGGCAATCAAACAGCCTTCGCTGGCAATCAAACGGTTCTCCCGGCAATCAAACGACTTTCGTCGGCAATCAAACAGCTTTCGCTGGCAATCAAACGGTTCGTACCGGCAATCAAACGACTTTCGTCGGCAATCAAACAGCTTTCGCTGGCAATCAAACGGTTCTCACCGGCAATCAAACGACTTTCGTCGGCAATCAAACAACTTTCGCTGGCAATCAAACGGTTCTCCCGGCAATCAATCGACTTTCGTCGGCAATCAAACAGCTTTCGCTGGCAATCGAACGGTTCTTACCGGCAATCAAACGACTTTCGTCAGCAATCAAACAGCTTTCGCTGGCAATCAAACGGTTCTCACCGGCAATCAAACGACTTTCGTCGGCAATCAAACAACTTTCACTGGCAATCAAAAGACTCCTTACCACTGGTGGGGGTGGAATTAATTATTTATTATTTACCTATTTCTTACGGATCCGATATTGTCGACTTCTTTCCAGGTAGATCGTCCCAATGTTTAATTTCTTGTGACTTGTTGCACTATGCACCACGTCACCCTTTATCTACTATTAAAATAATATCTTATTTCTGGTACAACATTCTATACCATAGCGAGGGACGGGGAATAGATGGTGGTTTGTAATTCACCATCGAGCTCCCTTTTTCGTTTCCCAGTTGTTAACTTCATTGGAGATCTGGCTGATAAGCTCTTCCTATTCTTCTTATTCTATTCACCTTACGCGATGTGTATTATCAGCTACTCCTCTTGGTGGTTGTGAATTCAGTACTTTGACTGATAAGCAATCAGTTAACGATGAACTGTCGCGTGGTGCTCATGCTATTGGAGCGTGTGGACCGGCAGGGTAAGTGAACGAGCTCGTCTCTTATATATATATTTATTTTTTTTTTTATATAAATAAAAAAATTAAAATAAAAAATATTAAAATAAAAATAAAAAAAAATAAAAATAAAAATTAAGAAAAACGAATATCAACTGGTCCAGTTTTAACTATAATTCATTCTGATGTCACCAATCAATCACAAAAATAGGTGCTTGTGACTTGAAGAGATTTCTTGTCACCAATGGCTCTGCAACTGAGCAATTATAATAGTTTCTTCTAAACTCAGTATATAATTGATAAATTATACTGAAGTTGTTTTTTGCAAATGATTATGATCTTCATAGGGATAAACGTCAGAATTTAAATATGAATTAAGGTTGATCACATCACAGTGATCAAAATAAGTAGGGTTCCCATTAAATTGGTTTCTCTTGTTGGTTTGTAAGGCAATACTAATGTATCTAGACTTCTCAACTTGCCATGTTGTCTTAACATTCCAAATATGATGGTCGTTAGTAGGTAAGGTTGGATATTCATATAAATCCCAATTGCGAAAGGCAATTTTCATAGTGTCATTGTCATTTATAGATTTGAAGAGTTTCAATTTCAAAGAGTCAGTAAGATGAACATGTTGTACTTTCCATTGAACTTTGAGTAATGTTATCTTCGCTTGCTCGTCTTCATCACCAATAAATGAATTCTCATCAGTACGAGAACACGTTAGTATTAAGTCATGTCGAGCGTTAGGAATTATTTTTTTGAAATCCTCTGCAAAACCCAAAAGCTTATTAACAGGTAAGCAAAAATTAAAATGTAATCCATCTAAATTTACTGCAGAGTTTGGACACCATCCTCCATAATACAGCATTACGCTTTCATTTTGACTCAAAGAAACATAATTTTTAGTAGAAGTTGTGACTCCAACATTACGATTGCTATCTATTTCAATTCCATTCAGTTCATACCGCATTTCATCAAATAAAAATGCTATACAGTTGTTTCCAAAGATTGTCTTTTTAATTTCCGATCAATCATATTTGGATACAGTCCCCTCAACATAACTGTATCTTTCCGAAGGTAATATATTGAGATTTTAATGTTGCACGCAGATGTGAATCATGTCATTTTTAGCAAAGTTATTTAAATACGGCGAATATGAATAATATTCGTATTTTGAAATACTTTCATCATGTTGGTTCTTGAAAAATATTCAGCATATCATACTTTGTTAAGTTGAAATTGTTATTTTCTTTACTTCAATGTGAATCCTAATGATAGAAAAAACGATTGGCTTTCTTTTGATAACAATTGTACTTTCTCTTTACGAGTTAATGAAGTATTGTATTATTGTAGAGCTCGGTAAACCATGTCTTTTATAGAAATTAGTAGAATCGGGAATAGTATTATGAATTATCATTTTTGATGATTAAGGTGTAAATGAATCGTAATTAATTTACCTCGAAAATTAATCTGATTTCCGTCTTGATCTAATAAAGTTATTGTTATTGAATTTATCTTCTTCACGTTCACTGGTAAATAAATAACATTTTTAGGAACCTCAATTATTTTATACCCAGGACTGACTTTGTTTGAAACTTGATGAAGTATATGCGCAGGTTGACTATTTATGAAAGTTCCATCGATTAAGTTACACACAACTCTCACTGTATTTACACGATTTATATCAACGTGGAGGTCTGATTTATGCATTTGTCTTGCAATCAGTTTTCTCTTGCTGAACCCTAACAGTGAACCAATGGAACATGTATGTGAAAAATCTATATCTTGTGATGTACTTTGTTCTCAAAGGCTGAGGTTTTGCTCGTCGGCTTCCAAGTTTCTAACCAAAGTAAGTACAAAAAGCTTTAGTTTTTGAAGGGTTTTTATTTGTGACTCTTTTATTATGATTTTTATATCCTTAAAATTAAATGTACAATTAAGTGTTCATCATTATTCTAGTGGTTCTATTCTGTCCTGGTTAATAAGGTCCGTTTTACTTCTTCGTTTGCTGTCCTAATTAAATCATGTTCTCCTCTCTGATATCGGTACGGAATTATTGTTTTTTTTTATACGATGATGGTGCGGTAAATGCTTATGTTCCCTGCACTTTATTATTCTGCGGCAGCCACCCAATGGTTTTCGTTAGCAATAAAAACGTTTTGCGTCGACAGGCGTCAAACAGCTTTCGCTGGCAATCAAACCGTTCGCACCGGCAATCAAACGACTTTTGTCGGCAATCAAACAGCTTTCGCTGGCAATCAAACGGTTTTCACCGGCAATCAAACGACTTTTGTCGGCAATCAAAAAGCTTTCGCTGGCAATAAAACGGTTCTCCTGGAAACCAAACGAATTTCGTCGGCAATCAAACAGCTTTCGGTGGCAATCAAACGGTTCTCCCGGCAATCAAACGACTTTCGTCGGCAATCAAACAGCTTTCGCTGGCAATCAAACGGTTCGTACCGGCAATCAAACGACTTTCGTCGGCAATCAAACAGCTTTCGCTGGCAATCAAACGGTTCTCACCGGCAATCAAACGACTTTCGTCGGCAATCAAACAACTTTCGCTGGCAATCAAACGGTTCTCCCGGCAATCAATCGACTTTCGTCGGCAATCAAACAGCTTTCGCTGGCAATCGAACGGTTCTTACCGGCAATCAAACGACTTTCGTCAGCAATCAAACAGCTTTCGCTGGCAATCAAACGGTTCTCACCGGCAATCAAACAACTTTCACTGGCAATCAAAAGACTCCTTAACACTGGTGGGGGTGGAATTAATTACTTATTATTTACCTATTTCTTACGGATCCGATATTGTCGACTTCTTTCCAGGTAGATCGTCCCAATGTTTAATTTCTTGTGACTTGTTGCACTATGCACCACGTTACCCTTTATCTACTATTAAAATAATATCTTATTTCTGGTACAACATTCTATACCATAGCGAGGGGACGGGGAATAGATGGTGGTTTGTAATTCACCATCGAGCTCCCTTTTTCGTTTCCCAGTTGTTAACTTCAGTGGAGATCTGGCTGATAAGCTCTTCCTATGCTTCTTATTCTATTCACCTTACGCTACTCCTCTTGGTGGTTGTGAATTCAGTACTTTGACTGATAAGCAATCAGTTGACGATGAACTGTCGCGTGGTGCTCATGCTATTGGAGCGTGTGTCCCGGTAGGGTAAGTGAACGAGCTCGTCTCTTATATATATATTTATTTTTTTTTTATATAAATAAAAAAATTAAAATAAAAAAAATTAAAATAAAAATAACAAAAAATAAAAATAAAAATAAAAAAAAAAAAATATTTCATACATAAATAAATAAAAACGCTTCTAGCGAAGTAAGCTGGGAAAAGGAACAAAAATAGAAAATTATTAAAGAAAATTACAGTTATTTCAACTAAAATAAATCTCCTCAGTAGATGCAACTTGGAATGTTGATGTATCAAGCTGTTTAATTATGATATACGGACCGTCCCTCTTCGGCATAAATTTAGAGGTAACGTTCTTTCATGATTTGCTGAGAAAGTGTGTGGTGAGTAGGACTTTGTCACCAACTTTCAAAGTAGATAGTGGACGACGTTTCTTATCCAAATAGCGCTTATTATGATCTTGACTCTTTTCGGTGTCTTCTCTAGCATTTAGAATGATATCTGAGAGTTTCACCAATGTTGACTTAATTTGCGAAATACAATTCTGATGTTCTAGGATTGGACGTTGATCGTTTGTTATTTCTTTGATGGTTCTAAGCTCTCGCCCGAACATCAAATACGACGTTGTGTAACCAGTGCTCTGACATTTGGCTGTATTCATAGCGTAACGTATATTAGGCAGTTCATCAGCCCACGTGGTATTGTTCGTTCCAGCAAGAATGGCAAGCTGTGTCTTCAGATCTCTGTTTCGTCTTTCTACAGGATTTGCTTCGGGGTGATAGACAGGTGTCAAGGTTTGTTCAATGCCAAGAAAATCGGTAGGCTGTTGAATCAATACTGATATAAATTGTTGCCCGTTGTCTAAAAGGAGACGTATAGGTATTCCGTACCGAAGAAATACTTTATTAAGTAGGGTTAGTCCACAGCTAACAGCGGTTGCTTCTTTCAAAGGGAATACTTCTATGCACTTTGTGGCAATGTCTTCAGCGATAAGAATCCATTGAAAACCCTCTGATGTGGAAGGTAATTGACCAAATCAGTCGACTGCAACAACCTCAGATCGTTGATTACTTGAAACGGTTTGTAGAAGACCTACAGGTTTCATATTGCTTGGCTAATAGCGTTGGCATGCAATGCATTTGGAAATGTGTGTGGCTATATCTGTTCTCATGCCCGGCCAAAAGTATTTTGAAGAGATTCGGGCGATGGTTCGATCGATTCCATAGTGACCAGCTGTTGGACCATCATGGTAACTTACAAGGATTGCATTTCGTTCTTGGATTGGTACTACCAGTTGGGCATCTTCAGAGTCTAATTCTGTGAAAGTATCTGTATAGAATGCTGTTGTTTAGTAGGTACCCTCCGGATGTCCATCTCGTTAATTTTTTGTTACTGGTTTCAAATGACTCAATTATGATTCGCAACTCTTCGTCTTATACTTGAGCTTCACGAATTTCAGCGGGCCTTCTCGTAGGCATGTCGATTTCGAAACTACAAATCTTACATCCGGGTTCGCTGTGATTGACACAGGGCGGTCTGGACAACATATCAACTATAATATTTGTTCTCCCTGGTGTATACTCAATCTTGAAGTCATACGGTTGGAGTTGTAGTGCCCATCTGGCAAGTCTGCCCGTTGGTGACTTTAGACTTAAAAGCCATTTTAAGAGTTGATGATCAGTTATAAGGATAACTTCTGCTCCTCCAATGTAGCCACGAAATTTGATAACAGCCCATACTATGGCTAGAGCTCCCCGCTCGGTTGTTGAATAATTGCGTTCTGCATTCGTGAGAAGGCGTGAAGCATATTCGATAGGGTGTTCATCTGCTTTCTCAAGACGAGAACTGCCCCAATAGCATAGTTGCTAGCGTCTGCTTTTTAGGCGGAATGGTATACCTTCAGCAGCTTGTTGCAAAATTGGTCCTGTAGTGAGGAGAGTCTTAAAAGTTTTAAAGGAGTCACTTTCGTCTCTACCCCATTTCCATATAGCTGTCTTCTTAGTGAGATTGCTAAGTGGTTTGGCAATATCGGAAACATTTTCGATGAACCAACGGTACCATGAACAAGTTTGAAGAAATGATATAACTTGCTTAAGGTTTATTGGTTCTGGGCGGTTATTAATTGCTGTAAACCTTTCAGGATCGACTTATATACCTTCGCTGGTGAGTAGCTGGCCCAAGTATTTGACAACTGAGCAGCAGAAATTAGACTTGGATCTATTTACTTTGAAACTAAATTTCTTCAATCTCTTGAAGATTTGTCTCAGATCTTGACAGTGCTCCTCAAAACTACTCGAGCAAACGATCACATCATCAAGGTATACCAAGAGCAACATATCTTGAAGACCATTGCAGAATATATCCATTAGCCTTTGAAAAGTTTCCGGTGCGTTGCGAAAACCAAATGGCATTCGTTTGAATTGAAATATGCCAAAAGGAGTGATGAATGCTGTTTCTCAACGTCATCATCATTTATTCCAATATGATAGTATCCTGTTTATAGATCGAGTGTACTTTTGAAGAGTGTCTTCTTAGTGGAGTGCAACATGCCATCGATACGTGGCAGCGGGTATCTATCTGGAATAGTGATACTGTTGGGCTTCCGATAGTCGATATATACTCGGATTGCGCCGTCTTTCTTACGGACTAACACTACTGGTGCGGCCCATGGTGATTCGAATTCTTCAATGATGTGTTTCTTTAACATTTTGATCAATTCTTCCTTTAACTGCTGTTTTCAAGTTGGTGACAGTCGATAAGGAGGAACAGCTATTGGCTCATGATTGGCAGTGTCAATTTTATGAGTTATGTATGGCATTGCCTCGGTTATTTCATCAAAAAGATCTTCATTTTCTAATGGTAGATTGCTTAGTTTTAATTTTTCTGTAGGTGAAAGTTCTCTAGCTTCATGCTTGTGAAGTTCGATGTGAATGGAGGGTATCTCGGTGAACCAAGATTCCAGGTTTGCCTCTTCTTCTACTCCTTCATTAGTTTGAAGCATTGGTGGAAATAAATTCCCCTGATTGGTGGTTCGCTCTGGAGTCACATCCGTAGTTCGTAATGAGCTATTAAAAATGTGCTGAATAAAACCTGGTGAATATTTATTATCTTTGCTAGTGGTAGCAGTCGTGTTCTTCCTCTTCAATGGCGTTTTCAATGGGGTACCGAATTCTCTGTTTACTTCCGGCATTGCGGCGAGTCTGTGAAATTGGTTTTCGCTCATCATACCATGCGAGGAACGCATTGAGTTTTAAGGTTGGGGAGGACTCAGCTACAAGTGTCGTGCCTTTCGCCGAGCTTGCTTCCAGCTAAGGTTTAGTTTTTAAATTTTAACATCCGTAACAAGTTGTGGTTTAACAACTCTTGTGTCACTGGTGTCGCAAAAATCGAATTTTTTGTGCATTTGATCTGAAAATACCACATTCTTGGACCGAGGTCCGGAACCACGCCGTTTTCTTCAAGGAAGTCTATTCCTATCAGTGTACGGTTGTCATTTGTAGTTGGTAGGTCGATAAAAGTAATCGGTGTTGACGGGCCTGTCCATCAGCAAGTGTAACATCTACATCTATCTTCTGAAATCTTGTTCCGTTTTAAGAAGGTGAATGAACAATTGCCTTCCAGCTACACTCGTCTCGGCAGCAGTGTCTATAAAGTCTGTACCTGCTTCGCCATGCAAATGTATAGTGATTGTGGGTAAATCGTTTCCCAGAGTGGTCTGCATGCAGTTGAACGATATTGTTGATGGGCCTTTTGGCAATTCTTTGCAGTTGGGACAATCAGATCGAACATATCCAGGTGCTTTGCACTTATAGCAGTGGATGGTTGGCTCGTTTGTTACCGTAGAAGTTTTCTTGGTTTCTGTTTTCTGTTTTTTGCGACAGTCTGTAACGACGTGTCCCACATGTTTGCAAAAATTGCACCGCTTCTTTTCTTCGACTGCTTTTATTTGCTGCTGCTTCGCATGCAGAGAGATTTCCATAGCTGTGGCTTTAGCGAGAAGCTATACGCGTTAGACGGATGTTAAGTAACCCGTAGATCATATCCAGCATCATTGGTTCTTTCGGAGCTGGTGTAGGAATCATCGAAAAAAGGGCGCGTTTTGTTGTGACAAAATCGTCAGTTGATTCATTCGGCTTTTGCTTAACATCAAATATTTTCATATAAAGCCGGTAGGCTGGCTTAGCTGGTGCAAATGCATTCCGTAGGAGCGAAAGAACTTATTCCCATGCTTCAGCTTCGGATTTTACTCCTTGCCACAAAGTCACAGCATTTTCTTCAAGTAAGAGGGGAAAGCCTTTAATTACGTCAGTATCGCTGATTCTCTCTACGTCTTTGTATACACATTTTGTAGATATAAATGCATCGACAATCTAAGGATCACGTTCGCCTTTGAATCGCGCAGAGCAGTTGCTGAAACTGCCTGCTTTTTGCTTATTCATATTAGACATTAGTTTTTTAAACTGTGCGTCTGTAAATTCGGGCAGTTTACTTCTAATTTTATTAGTGTCCCACTCGTTGGGCATCAACTTGTAGAGGATTAATATGTTTGGTGCTAATTTGTAGCGTAACTAATTCGGTGTTCGGTTCTTGGCTTGGAGTAACACTAAAATAAAAGTTAGTTAGTCAATTGCAGCTTTGCTAAACTCTCAACCACGCGTATGCTGTCCGAGGACTACAGTACACGTTGAATTGGCAGTCTAGCTAATGTTAAATAATTCCATCTTCTTCTTAAATAATAAGACACTGGTTTGAATTTTAAATTTAACAATTTTTATTGAATCTAAAAGAAAATAGTTTTATAAGTCCACAGAAGGTGGCAATCATAAAATGTAAGCCTATTTGGCAACCATTAAATTAATTAAAGTGTGAATATATATATATATATATGTGTATATGTCAAAGGGTATCCGGCTGTCGTGTCTGACTTAGTGTGGACGCTCGTGGAACTTCGCACACTTGGTAAGCATGATGCCTTCTACGAAATAGACACACATATATATATAATGGAAAAGAAACAAAACAACAGCATATAAGCATGCCGAATGCCGATGGACGCTCGTGGTAACGTCGCATCAGCAACCGACATACAAATATGTTGGTTGATTCAAGTCAATGTCTTCGGTGGACGCTCGGTACCAACTTCGCACCTTGGGGCACAAACCAGAATGAATTTTGTTCTGACTGAACGTCGGCTTTTATACAATTTAGCAAGAGCTTTTTACAAGCTTTGGTTATTTCCCTTATTATTACATTAGTATGTGTTTCTTTTTATGTTTTAAGCTTTTACCGTGTCGCCCCTTTATTATGTTTCAAAGTATTTTGAAATAGAGTACAAAAGTATTACTATGTGTTTTTTTATATAAAAATGAATGAATAATAATAATGTTGATATAATACTAATGTTGATTGATGAGAGAAAAAGGATGGTCGTTACACAGTCAGTTATCGGGTTCATATGAGAATAAATCGCATCGATTCGGTGTGGGCTCTGGAATTTATCGCCATGTAAATGCCTGGCGCGTAAAGATTTCTCGGCTTATCATCCAAACCTGAAAAGATCCTGTACAATATATTATGTTCTCATTGAATTGAAATAAAATATTTCGTTGGTTACTTTTTCACAATCAAAACAATATTATTTATTTATTTATTTTTCTGCTTTGCTCAACAAAACATGTTTGCTTCAATACAAACTATCAAGTTTTTTTCTGTTTGAATACCTAACATCTGAGTGTTTGTTTTATAAGCACATACCTTTATCTTTCTTCTCTTAAAAGGTTGTGCATATGTACATGTGGATTATCTTTCCTGTAGTAGGACTCTTTCGCTTTCGAATTTGTGCCGGTTTGAACACATGCTTAGTGTGTTTGGAGCCGAAAGTTTCGCTATAGTATGGGGGAGCCTTAATTGCTTTCTTTCATACACAACTGGCTACTTCGCTTTGACAGAAATGCAAAAAAATTTCATTTGATAATTATTTGAAGACAATTTTTATTTTCGAAACGCAAATTTGATTGATTTCCTTTTTTCGATGCTGGGAATTCTTGAGTACCTGTTATTTGCCAACAAGGATTAGCATTTTTTTAAATAATATCATCGATTGGACTGGCCTTAACCGGAAGTTTCAGTTCTTCTTTCACTTCTTTGAATCACCAATAAACTGAAATCAGATTCTATTTGATATAACGACATATACGCATTCACTGGCAGAGCTTAAGATTTAGAATTGTTCCCAACTCCATGGGTTCTTGTACAATATCGAGCTAGTAGTGTACTTTATTTATTTATTATAGTTTATTATTTTATGGATAGATAAATGGCTAGATTCTTTATTTTTTCGTCATAAGATCTTACAAAATTTTATATAAGAATTAGGTCATGGCACCCCTGGCGTCTGCCTGAAATGACATTGCTTATGATAAACATAAATAAATATATAATAGAAATGCAAGTTTAATGACTTTGAATGCCCAACAAGAACTTGAGTGTGCTACCACCAAGTTTTTTCTCAAATATTTTTGGCTAGAATTATAGCTATTTCACGGCAGGTCGATCATCAGATTCCTTTGCTCTAGTGGTGCTGGTCTACTTCTTCATTTTAATTGAAAAACTTCTTGTGCCTTCATCGTGTATTGAACCGTGACCAGCCGCTTAATAGCCAACGCACTTCGCACCACGCCACCGATCCCACGTGACCAAATCCAACCTAATGCAGGTTTCTTCTGTTTATCAATTGCATTGAAACGACTAGCGCTTTTATTAGCCACACAAATTTGTTGTTGTTTATTTGGGTGCTTTCCTATTTTCTCCCTACTCGTTTATAAGCCAACATTTTTATTATTCATATAAGTAGAGAGGTTTTATATGTGAAAGATTTTTGACACTGGTCATTCTTATTTGTATTACATTCAGTTTTTGTATGATTACAGACTTGCTTTTAAAATACTTTTTTGGATCATTTAATGACTTTGAATGCCCAACAACAACTTGAGTGTGCTACCACCAAGTTTTTTCTCAATTATGTTTGCCTGGAATTATAGCTATTTCACGACTTGCCAGGGTCGATTATCACATTCCTTTGATCTAGTGGTGCTGGTCTACTTTTTAATTTTAGTTGAAAAACTTCTTGTGCCTTCATCATGTATTAAACCATGACCAGCCGGGTAGTAGCCATTGATCCTTGATTTCCAATTTTTCGGCATTTTCCTATCGTGTTCTTTATGCCCTTGCTAGGGTCGATACTAATTTAACAAGTCCTAAATCGGGAACAGCAAAGTAACCGTTCTCGAGTTATGCACGAAAAACAGTATCATCCCGGATTTCCAATTTTTCTGGAAATTTTCCGGGATTTTCCTCCAGTATCTTATCATATGACCTTTCTGGCGCAATACGAATTTATCAAGCTCTAAATCGTGAAAATCGAAGTAACCATTCTCGAGATATGACATAAAAAGAGGATGTTCCCTGATCTCCAATTTTCCTGGAACTTTTTCGGTGTTTTCCTGTAGTGTCCTTTGTCCTTCCATGTGTCAATACGAATTTATCAAGCCCAAAATCATGAAAATCGAACCATCCGTTCTCAAGTTATGCGCACACACACGGACGACATTTCTCTTTTATATATAAGAGATAATATAATATAACACTAAAATAATATTAAGACTGTGATTTGAACCAAATACATACTTTTTTATATAACTAAATTATTTTTTATTTATTATTCCATTAGGACATGCTAAGGAGGTTTACATTAGTGAATTACGAAGTACGAATGCTTCGTTGGAATCAAGCATTTCATTTCCAACCTACGAACCTATTCTTTCATCTTCCATTTCTTCTGGTTCGGCTATTGGTGGACCTATGGAAAACAACAAAATAAAGCAAATTCATTTTAAATTGTATCTTATTTCTAAATCACCACCATGAACACATATGGTATGCAAAACACACGCGGCAAATATAGTTTTTATGCTATTTTCTACTCTCAATGCAAGGCCCTTGTTAAAAATATTTCTCCATCTTGCTTTTATTATATCAAAAAAACATTCCACAAGGTTTCTTGCCTTGACCGCATTGAATTTTTTTTTCGTCAGAATTTGCATTTTCAAACGGTATTATTATGGGAATCGGGTGCAAACGACACAGGGATAGCCACTATATCCAAGTAGATAACACAATGAGTTCATATTCGTTTGTCCATCCACTTGGTTTTTCTGGCATAAGACGAACAATCCTTTTAAATGTATCGACTTTCAACAGTAATTATTATCGGCACTTCGACTCATTTCCACTTAAAATTGCAATTATATCTTCAAAAGCATATCGAACTCTACCATGGTCAATACGCTGTAAATTATACGCAATTACTTATCAGTAGATAGTTTTATATATTTTTTTCTTGTACCTCTCGAATTCCTATTCTCCGTTTGTTTGAATTACCTGCTATATAACTTTGATATTGTAAAAGAATAGAATTAATCGAAAATACTTTTTCAAATGATTATTCATGTTGGAAGGCCGTAATTTTTGTTTGGCGTTCTATCATTAGTGACAATTTCAAAATGCAATTTCTGCGTCCGATATCGTATACAAAGTCATTTGGATAGATTTGTGTTGTAATTCCATCTGAAAAAAAGCTTTTTCAACAACAAATTAAAGTATCTGTACATTTTTGAATAGGTTGACACCGTCTCGGATAGGTTCCTGAATGCAAAGAATATAAATGGGAGAATGTATGTCTTAAAAAATCCCAGTTAATGCAATTGACACAGTAAAATCCTTCAATTTTATTCACCCCTATAAAAACGGATCAAATTTAACTGGGATCAAATTTAACCAAAATTTTAACGCAAATAACACACGGCCTAAGAGCACTCTAGTTTTAAGAGTATGCGCTGAATAGGCCAACCATCCGTAATACGCAATAAGTCTTATAGCGACGATAAGAGGCTTGCATGCATTACAACAAAACTACAAAATCTTGATATTTATCCAGTACAATTTTCGTGACCTAGAATTTAATTACATATCTCACCACCAGGGTTAGCACTTGTACAAGTTGATATTTCAGTCTTGAATTGTCAACCACGGTGTTACCAAATTACCAAAAAAGTACTTATAGTTTATTAACTAAGTCTGCTTCTACACTAGTTCAATTTTAATGTGGTTTTCCATTGGTAAAAGATATCAATTTTGCCAAGTTAAATCCTTCCATGGGCAAATAAAAATTTGTTTTTTATTCTGAATCAATTTTGCAGATCCGTATTTTTGTTTGGATCAACCTACCTTTTTATTAACTCCACTAAGCACTAGTACAATTAAATGCATTTACTTTGACAACTAGTAGTTTAATATACACGAATACAATCCAATAACATATCGAAAACAAAATCAATTCAAATCGCATTCCTTCAAATTCTATATTTAGCAAAGGAAATGGAAATTAAAACTTACTTTTATAATTATAAATTTAAATTTTATTTTATAATTCAACAAGTCCAAATATTATAGTGCTAAGTCTTCTACTTGGCTGATGTATTTCAGTAGTATATAGAATTTGTTATATTAAAAAAAACTTCTTATATAAATAATGCCAGGCCATGGGCAAAAAACAAAAATTTCCAATTTAATGATTAGGAATTATAGTCTTGTTGGATATAGTCCACACTAGATGTTCTTCACGAAATCTATGTAAGATGAACGAACTTGGCAAAAATTGCGTATTGACAAAGGTCCTCACTAGTCAACTGATGAGTCCATGTGAGATCGCCGGGACGAAACGCCAATTTTTGTTGGACTAAAGGCCGTAAAAAGCTATTTTGAATCAAAACTTACTTTTGTTCAAGTAAAAAAGAATCATCTCTCCGCACTCCTTATTCTTTACTCAAACAATAAGGAAAAAAGCACAACGAAGAAAGAGCGATAGCTCAGTCATTTTATTTAGCCCCGCTACAACCATACGAAAGGTACTATTACGCGGTGTAATAACATTCAAACACCCAGTAAAACACTTATGTGAATAATATTCCCACATCTCTATAACACACTGGATAGTGTGTTCACTATAGTGTTTTTAGGCAATTTAAAGATGAGATAACGTGCGCTAATACCCTCATTGACTTCTATCCGAGTAAAAAAAGTTGACATATGTCCTGTACGAACAAAGTGAGAAATATTTTTGTATTTTATTGTTTTATACAAATAAAAATACCTGCATTTGGAATACCGCTCAATGGGATCAATTGTGACCTCTAAAAGTAATTCGAAGTGTTATAAAGGCATGATACCTACGCAATCTTTGGAATCTACACGCGCTCAAGGGATTACACTACCCTTTAAATGTTTCAACACAGCGCGGACGTGAGGTTAAGGAAGAGAAAGAAGGATAGAAAGATGTGTGGCGCGATATTATGAGACTGGAGGAGGTTGTTGTCTCAGATTTTATCTCCAATGATGGCGGCTGAACTAATGCGGATAAATTTCCGTGTCTTATTTATCTATGTCTCTTATAATTCGCATTATTATTTTATTCGTTGTCATATTTATCGGTAAACTAGTTTCACTCAATCACAGGCTGTTAGTGCTCTGCGCAAACAGCATGGAATGAGTAAACGAGCAACTGATTGTATGACATTTATTTTATAATTGGTTTTTAATGGAAAAATAGGAAGACATAAACTCCGGCAGGGATCGAAGTTGTGAACATGAAGTTGACAGGTGAACACACAAATATCGTGCCTCGGCCACCCTTTATAACAGTCTACAAATTGCTTTATCTTTCTTGTATGAATGCGATATCCAGTGTTTTATTGAGATCAGTGTATATCCAGTTGTAGCGACTGAATATGTTTGGTGCTAATTTGTAGTGTAATTAATTCGGTGTTCGGTTCTTGGCGTGGATTAACACTAAAATATAATTTTGTTAGCCAATTGCCGCTTTGCTAAACTCTCAACTACGCGTATGCTGTCCGAGGACTCCAGTACATGTTGAAATGGCAGTCTAGCAAATGTTAAATAGTTCCATCTTCTTCTTGAATAATAAGACATTGGATTGAATTTTAAATTTAACAATTTTTATTGAATCTAAAAGAAAATAGTTTTATAAATCCACAGAGGAAGGCCATAATAGAATTTAAGCCTAGTTGGCAATCATTAAATTAATTGAAGTGTGAATAAATATATATATATATGTATATTTCAAAGGGTATCCGGCTGTCGTGTTTGACTTCGTGTGGACGCTCGTGGAACTTCGCACACTTCGTAAGCACGATGCCTTCTACGAAATAGACACACATATAAAATGGAAAAGAAACAAAACAACAGCATATACGCATGCCGACTGCCGATGGACGCTCGTGGTAACGTCGCATCAACAACCGACATACAAATATGTTGGTTGATTAAAGTCAATGTTTTCGGTGGTGGACGCTGGGTACCAACTTCGCACTTGGAGCACAAACCAGAATGAATTTTGTTCTGACTGAACGTCGGCTTTTATACAATTAAGCAAGAGCTTTTTACAAGCTTTGGTTATTTCTTTTATTGTTACATTAGTATGTAGCAGTGTTGCCACTTTATTATGTTTTAAAGTATTTTGAAATAGAGTACAAAAGTATTATTATGCGTTTTTTTTATATAAAAATGAATGAATAATAATAATGTTGGTATAATAATAATTTCGTAGAGATCGTCTCGATGATGCGACAGACTTCTTTGGACGACCACGTTTCTTGAGTCGCTGGATAGGTTGGTCATCAGATAACTGGTTTTTGTATTTTTTGATTGAGGAAACGTGGTGAGTTCCTAAGGGTGTTGTTGTCTCCTCAGTAGATGCAACTTGAAATGTTGATGTATCAAGCTGTTTAATTATGACATACGGACCGTCCCTCTTCGGCATAAATTTAGAGGTAAGGTTCTTTCATGATTTTCTGAGAAATTGTGTGGGGACAAGGACTTTGTCACCAACTTTCAAAGTAGATAGTGGACGACGTTTCTTATCAAAATAGCGCGTATTATGATCTTCAGTCTTTTCGGTGTCTTCTCTAGCATTTAGAATGATTTCTGAGAGTTTCACCAATGTTGACTTAATTTGCGAAATAAAATTCTGATGTTCTAGGATTGGACGTTGATCGTTTGTTATTTCCTTGATGGTTCTAAGCTCTCGCCCGAACATCAAATACGACGTTGTGTAACCAGTGCTCTGACATTTGGCTGTATTCATAGCGTAACGTATATTAGACAGTTCATCAGCCCACGTAGTATTGTTCGTTCCAGCAAGAATGGCAAGCTGTGTCTTCAGATCTCTGTTTCGTCTTTCTACGGGATTTGCTTCGGGGTGATAGACAAGTGTCAAGGTTTGTTCAATGCCAAGAAAATCGGTAGGCTGTTGAATCAATACTGATATAAATTGTTGCCCGTTGTCTAAAAGGAGACGTATAGGTATTCCGTACCGAAGAAATACTTCATTAAGTAGGGTTGTGGAAGGTAATTGACCAAATCAGTCGACTGCAACAACCTCAAATCGTTGATTACTTGAAACGATTTGTAGAAGACCTACAGGTTTCATATTGCTTGGCTAATAGCGTTGGCATGCAATGCATTTGGAAATGTGTGTGGCTATATCTTTTCTCATGCCCGGCCAAAAGTATTTTGAAGAGATTCGGGCGATGGTTCGATCGATTCCATAGTGACCAGCTGTTGGACCATCATGGTAACTTACAAGGATTGCATTTCGTTCTTGGATTGGTACTACCAGTTGGGCATCTTCAGAGTCTAATTCTGTGAAAGTATCTGTATAGAATGCTGTTGTTTAGTAGGTACCCTCCGGATGTCCATCTCGTTTATTTTTTGTTACTGGTTTCAAATGACTCAATTATGATTCGCAACTCTTCGTCTTATACTTGAGCTTCACGAATTTCAGCGGGCCTTCTCGTAGGCATGTCGATTTCGAAACTACAAATCTTACATCCGGGTTCGCTGTGATTGACACAGGGCGGTCTGGACAACATATCAACTATAATATTTGTTCTCCCTGGTGTATACTCAATCTTGAAGTCCTACGGTTGGAGTTGTAGTGCCCATCTGGCAAGTCTGCCCGTTGGTGACTTTAGACTTAAAAGCCATTTTAAGAGTTGATGATAAGTTATAAGGATAACTTCTGCTCCTCCAATGTAGCCACGAAATTTGATAACAGCCCACACTATGGCTAGAGCTCGCCGCTCGGTTGTTGAATAATTGCGTTCTGCAGTCGTGAGAAGGCGTGAAGCATATTCGATAGGGTGTTCATCTGCTTTATCAAGACGAGAACTGCCCCAATAGCATAGTTGCTAGCGTCTGCTTTTTAGGCGGAATGGTATACCTTCAGCAGCTTGTTGCAAAATTGGTCCTGTAGTGAGGAGAGTCTTAAAAGTTTTAAAGGAGTCACTTTCGTCTCTACCCCATTTCCATATAGCTGTCTTCTTAGTGAGATTGCTAAGTGGTTTGGCAATATCGGAAACATTTTCGATGAACCAACGGTACCATGAACAAGTTTGAAGAAATGATATAACTTGCTTAAGGTTTATTGGTTCTGGACGGTTATTAATTGCTGTAAACCTTTCAGGATCGCCTTATATACCTTCGCTGGTGAGTAGCTGGCCCAAGTATTTGACAACTGAGCAGCAGAAATTAGACTTGGATCTATTTACTTTGAAACTAAATTTCTTCAATCTCTTGAAGATTTGTCTCAGATCTTGACAGTGCTCCTCAAAACTACTCGAGCAAACGATCACATCATCAAGGTATACCAAGAGCAACATATCTTGAAGACCTTTGCGGAATATATTCATTAGCCTTTGAAAAGTTTCCGGTGCGTTGCGAAAACCAAATGGCATTCGTTTGAATTGAAACATGCCAAAAGGAGTGATGAATGCTGTTTCTCAACGTCATCATCATTTATTCCAATATGATAGTATCCTGTTTGTAGATCGAGTGTACTTTTGAAGAGTGTCTTCTTAGTGGAGTGCAACATGCCATCGATACGTGGCAGCGGGTATCTATCTGGAATAGTGATACTGTTGGGCTTCCGATAGTCGATATATACTCGGATTGCGCCGTCTTTTTTACGGACTAACACTACTGGTGCGGCCCATGGTGATTCGAATTCTTCAATGATGTTTTTCTTTAACATTTTGATCAATTCTTCCTTTAACTGCTGTTTTCGAGTTGGTGACAGTCGATAAGGAGGAACAGCTATTGGCTCATGATTGGCAGTGTCAATTTTATGAGTTATGTATGGCATTGCCTCGGTTATTTCATCAAAAAGATCTTCATTTTCTAAGAGTAGATTGCTTAGTTGTAATTTTTCTGTAGGTGAAAGTTCTCTAGCTTCATGCTTGTGAAGTTCGATGTGAATGGAGGGTATCTCGGTGAACCAAGATTCCAGGTTTGCCTCTTCTTCGAATCCTTCATTAGTTTGAAGCATTGGTGGAAATAAATTCCCCTGATTGGTGGTTCGCTCTGGAGTCACATCCGTAGTTCGTAATGAGCTATTAAAAATGTGCTGAATAAAACCTGGTGAATATTTATTATCTTTGCTAGTGGTAGCAGTCGTGTTCTTCCTCTTCAATGGCGTTTTCAATGGGGTACCAAATTCTCTGTTTACTTCCGGCATTGCGGCGAGTCTGTGAAATTGGTTTTCGCTCATCATACCAGGCGAGGAACGCATTGAGTTTTAGGGTTGGGGAGGACTCAGCTACAAGTGTCGTGCCTTTCGCCGAGCTTGCTTCCAGCTAAGGTTTAGTTTTTAAATTTTAACATCCGTAATAAGTTGTGGTTTAACAACTCTTGTGTCACTGGTGTCGCAAAAATCGAATTTTTTGTGCATTTGATCTGAAAATACCACATTCTTGGACCGAGGTCCGGAACCACGCCGTTTTCTTCAAGGAAGTCTATTCCTATCAGTGTACGGTTGTCATTTGTAGTTGGTAGGTCGATAAAAGTATTCGGTGTGGACGGGCCTGTCCATCAGCAAGTGTAACATCTACATCTATCTTTTGAAATCTTGTTCCGTTTTTAAGAAGGTGAATGAACAATTGCCTTCCAGCTACACTCGTCTTGGCAGCAGTGTCTATAAAGGCTATGCCTGCTTCGCCATGCGAGTGGATAGTGATTGTGGGTAAATCGTTTCCCAGAGTGGTCTTCATGCAGTTGAACGATATTGTTGATGGGCCTTTTGGCAATTCTTTGCAGTTGGGACAATCAGATCGAACATATCCAGGTGCTTTGCACTTATAGCAGTGGATGGTTGGCTCGTTTGTTACCGTAGAAGTTTTCTTGGTTTCTGTTTTCTGTTTTTTGCGACAGTCTGCAACGACGTGTCCCACATGTTTGCAAAAATTGCACCGCTTCTTTTCTTCGACTGCTTTTATTTGCTGCTGCTTCTCATGCAGAGAGATTTCCATAGCTCTGGCTTTAGCGAGAAGCTATACGCGTTAGACGGATGTTAAGTAACCCGTAGATCATATCCAGCATCATTGGTTCTTTCGGAGCTGGTGCAGGAATCATCGAAAAAAGGGCGCGTTTTGTTGTGACAAAATCTTCAGTTGATTCATTCGGCTTTTGCTTAACATCAAATATTTTCATATAAAGCCGGTAGGCTGGCTTAGCTGGTGCAAATGCATTCCGTAGGAGCGAAAGAACTTATTCCCATGCTTCAGCTTCGGATTTTACGGCTTGCCACCAAGTCACAGCATTTTCTTCAAGTAAGAGGGGAAAGCCTTTAATTACGTCAGTATCGCTGATTCTCTTTACGTCTTTGTATACACATTTTGTAGATATAAATGCATCGACAATCTAAGGATCACGATCGCCTTTGAATCGCGCAGAGCAGTTGCTGAAACTGCCTGCTTTTTGCTCATTCATATTAGACATTAGTTTTTTAAACTGTGCGTCTGTAAATTCGGGCAGTTTACTTCTAATTTTATTAGTATCCCACTCGTTGGGCATCAACTTGTAGAGGATTAATATGTTTGGTGCTAATTTGTAGCGTAACTAATTCGGTGTTCGGTTCTTGGCTTGGAGTAACACTAAAATAAAAGTTAGTTAGTCAATTGCAGCTTTGCTAAACTCTCAACCACGCGTATGCTGTCCGAGGACTACAGTACACGTTGAATTGGCAGTCTAGCAAATGTTAAATAATTCCATCTTCTTCTTAAATAATAAGACACTGGTTTAAATTTTAAATTTAACAATTTTTATTGAATCTAAAAGAAAATAGTTTTATAAGTCCACAGAAGGTGGCAATCATAAAATGTAAGCCTATTTGGCAACCATTAAATTAATTAAAGTGTGAATATATATATATATATGTGTATATGTCAAAGGGTATCCGGCTGTCGTGTCTGACTTAGTGTGGACGCTCGTGGAACTTCGCACACTTGGTAAGCATGATGCCTTCTACGAAATAGACACACATATATATATAATGGAAAAGAAACAAGACAACAGCATATAAGCATGCCGAATGCCGATGGACGCTCGTGGTAACGTCGCATCAGCAACCGACATACAAATATGTTGGTTGTTTCAAGTCAATGTCTTCGGTGGACGCTCGGTACCAACTTCGCGTCTAATTCTGTGAAAGTATCTGTATAGAATGCTGTTGTTTAGTAGGTACCCTCCGGATGTCCATCTCGTTAATTTTTTGTTACTGGTTTCAAATAACTCAATTATGATTCGCAACTCTTCGTCTTATACTTGAGCTTCACGAATTTCAGCGGGCCTTCTCGTAGGCATGTCGATTTCGAAACTACAAATCTTACATCCGGGTTCGCTGTGATTGACACAGGGCGGTCTGGACAACATATCAACTATAATATTTGTTCTCCCTGGTGTATACTCAATCTTGAAGTCATACGGTTGGAGTTGTAGTGCCCATCTGGCAAGTCTGCCCGTTGGTGACTTTAGACTTAAAAGCCATTTTAAGAGTTGATGATCAGTTATAAGGATGACTTCTGCTCCTCCAATGTAGCCACGAAATTTGATAACAGCCCATACTATGGCTAGAGCTCCCCGCTCGGTTGTTGAATAATTGCGTTCTGCAGTCGTGAGAAGGCGTGAAGCATATTCGATAGGGTGCTCATCTGCTTTCTAAAGACGAGAACTGCCCCAATAGCATAGTTGCTAGCGTCTGCTTTTTAGGCGGAATGGTATACCTTCAGCAGCTTGTTGCAAAATTGGTCCTTTAGTGAGGAGAGTCTTAAGAGTTTTAAAGGAGTCACTTTCGTCTCTACCCCATTTCCATATAGCTGTCTTCTTAGTGAGATTGCTAAGTGGTTTGGCAATATCGGAAACATTTTCGATGAACCAACGGTACCATGAACAAGTTTGAAGAAATGATATAACTTGCTTAAGGTTTGTTGGTTCTGGACGGTTATTAATTGCTGTAAACCTTTCAGGATCGACTTGTATACCTTCGCCGGTGAGTAGCTGGCCCAAGTATTTGACAACTGAGCAGCAGAAATTAGATTTGGATCTATTTACTTTGAAACTGAATTTCTTCAATCTCTTGAAGATTTGTCTCAGATCTTGACAGTGTTCCTCAAAACTACTCGAGCAAACGATCACATCATCAAGGTATACCAAGAGCAACATATCTTGAAGACCATTGCGGAATATATCCATTAGCCTTTGAAAAGTTTCCGGTGCGTTGCGAAAACCAAATGGCATTCGTTTGAATTGAAACATGCCAAAAGGAGTGATGAATGCTGTCTTCTCAACGTCATCATCATTTATTCCAATATGATAGTATCCTGTTTGTACATCATCGAGTGTGCTTTTGAAGAGTGTCTTCTTAGTGGAGTGCAACATGCCATCGATACGTGGCAGCGGGTATCTATCTGGAATAGTGATATTGTTGGGCTTCCGATAGTCGATATATACTCGGATTGCGCCGTCTTTCTTACGGACTAACACTACTGGTGCGGCCCATGGTGATTCGAATTCTTCAATGATGTGTTTCTTTAACATTTTGATCAATTCTTCCTTTAACTGCTGTTTTCGAGTTGGTGACAGTCGATAAGGAGGAACAGCTATTGGCTCATGATTGGCAGTGTCAATTTTATGAGTTATGTATGGCATTGCCTCGGTTATTTCATCAAAAAGATCTTCATTTTCTAAGAGTAGATTGCTTAGTTGTAATTTTTCTGTAGGTGAAAGTTCTCTAGCTTAATGCTTGTGAAGTTCGATGTGAATGGAGGGTATCTCGGTGAACCAAGATTCCAGGTTTGCCTCTTCTTCGACTCCTTCATTAGTTTGAAGCATTGGTGGAAATAAATTCCCCTGATTGGTGGTTCGCTCTGGAGTCACATCCGTAGTTCGTAATGAGCTATTAAAAATGTGCTGAATAAAACCTGGTGAATATTTATTATCTTTGCTAGTGGTAGCAGTCGTGTTCTTCCTCTTCAATGGCGTTTTCAATGGGGTACCAAATTCTCTGTTTACTTCCGGCATTGCGGCGAGTCTGTGAAATTGGTTTTCGTTCATCATACCAGGCGAGGAACGCATTGAGTTTTAGGGTTGGGGAGGACTCAGCTACAAGTGTCGTGCCTTTCGCCGAGCTTGCTTCCAGCTAAGGTTTAGTTTTTAAATTTTAACATCCGTAACAAGTTGTGGTTTAACAACTCTTGTGTCACTGGTGTCGCAAAAATCGAATTTTTTGTGCATTTGATCTGAAAATACCACATTCTTGGACCGAGGTCCGGAACCACGCCGTTTTCTTCAAGGAAGTCTATTCCTATCAGTGTACGGTTGTCATTTGTAGTTGGTAGGTCGATAAAAGTAATCGGTGTGGACGGGCCTGTCCATCAGCAAGTGTAACATCTACATCTATCTTCTGAAATCTTGTTCCGTTTTTAAGAAGGTGAATGAACAATTGCCTTCCAGCTACACTCGTCTTGGCAGCAGTGTCTATAAAGGCTATGCCTGCTTCGCCATGCGAGTGGATAGTGATTGTGGGTAAATCGTTTCCCAGAGTGGTCTTCATGCAGTTGAACGATATTGTTGATGGGCCTTTTGGCAATTCTTTGCAGTTGGGACAATCAGATCGAACATATCCAGGTGCTTTGCACTTATAGCAGTGGATGGTTGGCTCGTTTGTTACCGTAGAAGTTTTCTTGGTTTCTGTTTTCTGTTTTTTGCGACAGTCTGCAACGACGTGTCCCACATGTTTGCAAAAATTGCACCGCTTCTTTTCTTCGACTGCTTTTATTTGCTGCTGCTTCTCATGCAGAGAGATTTCCATAGCTCTGGCTTTAGCGAGAAGCTATACGCGTTAGACGGATGTTAAGTAACCCGTAGACCATATCCAGCATCATTGGTTCTTTCGGAGCTGGTGCAGGAATCATCGAAAAAAGGGCGCGTTTTGTTGTGACAAAATCGTCAGTTGATTCATTCGGCTTTTGCTTAACATCAAATATTTTCATATAAAGCCGGTAGGCTGGCTTAGCTGGTGCAAATGCATTCCGTAGGAGCGAAAGAACTTATTCCCATGCTTCAGCTTCGGATTTTACTCCTTGCCACCAAGTCACAGCATTTTCTTCAAGTAAGAGGGGAAAGCCTTTAATTACGTCAGTATCGCTGATTCTCTCTACGTCTTTGTATACACATTTTGTAGATATAAATGCATCGACAATCTAAGGATCACGTTCGCCTTTGAATCGCGCAGAGCAGTTGCTGAAACTGCCTGCTTTTTGCTCATTCATATTAGACATTAGTTTTTTAAACTGTGCGTCTGTAAATTCGGGCAGTTTACTTCTAATTTTATTAGTGTCCCACTCGTTGGGCATCAATTTGTAGAGGATTAATATGTTTGGTGCTAATTTGTAGCGTAACTAATTCGGTGTTCGGTTCTTGGCTTGGAATAACACTAAAATAAAAGTTAGTTAGTCAATTGCAGCTTTGCTAAACTCTCAACCACGCGTATGCTGTCCGAGGACTACAGTACACGTTGAATTGGCAGTCTAGCAAATGTTAAATAATTCCATCTTCTTCTTAAATAATAAGACACTGGTTTGAATTTTAAATTTAACAATTTTTATTGAATCTAAAAGAAAATAGTTTTATAAGTCCACAGAAGGTGGCAATCATAAAATGTAAGCCTATTTGGCAACCATTAAATTAATTAAAGTGTGAATATATATATATATATGTGTATATGTCAAAGGGTATCCGGCTGTCGTGTCTGACTTAGTGTGGACGCTCGTGGAACTTCGCACACTTGGTAAGCATGATGCCTTCTACGAAATAGACACACATATATATATAATGGAAAAGAAACAAAACAACAGCATATAAGCATGCCGAATGCCGATGGACGCTCGTGGTAACGTCGCATCAGCAACCGACATACAAATATGTTGGTTGATTCAAGTCAATGTCTTCGGTGGACGCTCGGTACCAACTTCGCACCTTGGGGCACAAACCAGAATGAATTTTGTTCTGACTGAACGTCGGCTTTTATACAATTTAGCAAGAGCTTTTTACAAGCTTTGGTTATTTCCCTTATTATTACATTAGTATGTGTTTCTTTTTATGTTTTAAGCTTTTACCGTGTCGCCCCTTTATTATGTTTCAAAGTATTTTGAAATAGAGTACAAAACTATTATTATGTGTTTTTTTTATATAAAAATGAATGAATAATAATAATGTTGATATAATACTAATGTTGATTGATGAGAGAAAAAGGATGGTCGTTACACAGTCAGTTATCGGGTTCATATGAGAATAAATCGCATCGATTCGGTGTGGGCTCTGGAATTTATCGCCATGTAAATGCCTGGCGCGTAAAGATTTCTCGGCTTATCATCCAAACCTGAAAAGATCCTGTACAATATATTATGTTCTCATTGAATTGAAATAAAATATTTCGTTGGTTACTTTTTCACAATCAAAACAATATTATTTATTTATTTATTTTTCTGCTTTGCTCAACAAAACATGTTTGCTTCAATACAAACTATCAAGTTTTTTTCTGTTTGAATACCTAACATCTGAGTGTTTGTTTTATAAGCACATACCTTTATCTTTCTTCTCTTAAAAGGTTGTGCATATGTACATGTGGATTATCTTTCCTGTAGTAGGACTCTTTCGCTTTCGAATTTGTGCCGGTTTGAACACATGCTTAGTGTGTTTGGAGCCGAAAGTTTCGCTATAGTATGGGGGAGCCTTAATTGATTTCTTTCATACACAACTGACTACTCCGCTTTGACAGAAATGCAAAAAAATTTCATTTTATAATTATTTGAAGACAATTTTTATTTTCGAAACGCAAATTTGATTGATTTCCTTTTTTCGATGCTGGGAATTCTTGAGTACCTGTTATTTGCCAACAAGGATTAGCATTTTTTTAAATAATATCATCGATTGGACTGGCCTTAACCGGAAGTTTCAGTTCTTCTTTCACTTCTTTGAATCACCAATAAACTGAAATCAGATTCTATTTGATATAACGACATATACGCATTCACTGGCACAGCTTAAGATTTAGAATTGTTCCCAACTCCATGGGTTCTTGTACAATATCGAGCTAGTAGTGTACTTTATTTATTTATTATAGTTTATTATTTTATGGATAGATAAATGGCTAGATTCTTTATTTTTTCGTCATAAGATCTTACAAAATTTTATATAAGAATTAGGTCATGGCACCCCTGGCGTCTGCCTGAAATGACATTGCTTATGATAAACATAAATAAATATATAATAGAAATGCAAGTTTAATGACTTTGAATGCCCAACAAGAACTTGAGTGTGCTACCACCAAGTTTTTTCTCAAATATTTTTGGCTAGAATTATAGCTATTTCACGGCAGGTCGATCATCAGATTCCTTTGCTCTAGTGGTGCTGGTCTACTTCTTCATTTTAATTGAAAAACTTCTTGTGCCTTCATCGTGTATTGAACCGTGACCAGCCGCTTAATAGCCAACGCACTTCGCACCACGCCACCGATCCCACGTGACCAAATCCAACCTAATGCAGGTTTCTTCTGTTTATCAATTGCATTGAAACGACTAGCGCTTTTATTAGCCACACAAATTTGTTGTTGTTTATTTGGGTGCTTTCCTATTTTCTCCCTACTCGTTTATAAGCCAACATTTTTATTATTCATATAAGTAGAGAGGTTTTATATGTGAAAGATTTTTGACACTGGTCATTCTTATTTGTATTACATTCAGTTTTTGTATGATTACAGACTTGCTTTTAAAATACTTTTTTGGATCATTTAATGACTTTGAATGCCCAACAACAACTTGAGTGTGCTACCACCAAGTTTTTTCTCAATTATGTTTGCCTGGAATTATAGCTATTTCACGACTTGCCAGGGTCGATTATCACATTCCTTTGATCTAGTGGTGCTGGTCTACTTTTTAATTTTAGTTGAAAAACTTCTTGTGCCTTCATCATGTATTAAACCATGACCAGCCGGGTAGTAGCCATTGATCCTTGATTTCCAATTTTTCGGCATTTTCCTATCGTGTTCTTTATGCCCTTGCTAGGGTCGATACTAATTTAACAAGTCCTAAATCGGGAACAGCAAAGTAACCGTTCTCGAGTTATGCACGAAAAACAGTATCATCCCGGATTTCCAATTTTTCTGGAAATTTTCCGGGATTTTCCTCCAGTATCTTATCATATGACCTTTCTGGCGCAATACGAATTTATCAAGCTCTAAATCGTGAAAATCGAAGTAACCATTCTCGAGATATGACATAAAAAGAGGATGTTCCCTGATCTCCAATTTTCCTGGAACTTTTTCGGTGTTTTCCTGTAGTGTCCTTTGTCCTTCCATGTGTCAATACGAATTTATCAAGCCCAAAATCATGAAAATCGAACCATCCGTTCTCAAGTTATGCGCACACACACGGACGACATTTCTCTTTTATATATAAGAGATAATATAATATAACACTAAAATAATATTAAGACTGTGATTTGAACCAAATACATACTTTTTTATATAACTAAATTATTTTTTATTTATTATTCCATTAGGACATGCTAAGGAGGTTTACATTAGTGAATTACGAAGTACGAATGCTTCGTTGGAATCAAGCATTTCATTTCCAACCTACGAACCTATTCTTTCATCTTCCATTTCTTCTGGTTCGGCTATTGGTGGACCTATGGAAAACAACAAAATAAAGCAAATTCATTTTAAATTGTATCTTATTTCTAAATCACCACCATGAACACATATGGTATGCAAAACACACGCGGCAAATATAGTTTTTATGCTATTTTCTACTCTCAATGCAAGGCCCTTGTTAAAAATATTTCTCCATCTTGCTTTTATTATATCAAAAAAACATTCCACAAGGTTTTTTTCGTCAGAATTTGCATTTTCAAACGGTATTATTATGGGAATCGGGTGCAAACGACACAGGGATAGCCACTATATCCAAGTAGATAACACAATGAGTTCATATTCGTTTGTCCATCCACTTGGTTTTTCTGGCATAAGACGAACAATCCTTTTAAATGTATCGACTTTCAACAGTAATTATTATCGGCACTTCGACTCATTTCCACTTAAAATTGCAATTATATCTTCAAAAGCATATCGAACTCTACCATGGTCAATACGCTGTAAATTATACGCAATTACTTATCAGTAGATAGTTTTATATATTTTTTTCTTGTACCTCTCGAATTCCTATTCTCCGTTTGTTTGAGTTACCTGCTATATAACTTTGATATTGTAAAAGAATAGAATTAATCGAAAATACTTTTTCAAATGATTATTCATGTTGGAAGGCCGTAATTTTTGTTTGGCGTTCTATCATTAGTGACAATTTCAAAATGCAATTTCTGCGTCCGATATCGTATACAAAGTCATTTGGATAGATTTGTGTTGTAATTCCATCTGAAAAAAAGCTTTTTCAACAACAAATTAAAGTATCTGTACATTTTTGAATAGGTTGACACCGTCTCGGATAGGTTCCTGAATGCAAAGAATATAAATGGGAGAATGTATGTCTTAAAAAATCCCAGTTAATGCAATTGACACAGTAAAATCCTTCAATTTTATTCACCCCTATAAAAACGGATCAAATTTAACTGGGATCAAATTTAACCAAAATTTTAACGCAAATAACACACGGCCTAAGAGCACTCTAGTTTTAAGAGTATGCGCTGAATAGGCCAACCATCCGTAATACGCAATAAGTCTTATAGCGACGATAAGAGGCTTGCATGCATTACAACAAAACTACAAAATCTTGATATTTATCCAGTACAATTTTCGTGACCTAGAATTTAATTACATATCTCACCACCAGGGTTAGCACTTGTACAAGTTGATATTTCAGTCTTGAATTGTCAACCACGGTGTTACCAAATTACCAAAAAAGTACTTATAGTTTATTAACTAAGTCTGCTTCTACACTAGTTCAATTTTAATGTGGTTTTCCATTGGTAAAAGATATCAATTTTGCCAAGTTAAATCCTTCCATGGGCAAATAAAAATTTGTTTTTTATTCTGAATCAATTTTGCAGATCCGTATTTTTGTTTGGATCAACCTACCTTTTTATTAACTCCACTAAGCACTAGTACAATTAAATGCATTTACTTTGACAACTAGTAGTTTAATATACACGAATACAATCCAATAACATATCGAAAACAAAATCAATTCAAATCGCATTCCTCCAAATTCTATATTTAGCAAAGGAAATGGAAATTAAAACTTACTTTTATAATTATAAATTTAAATTTTATTTTATAATTCAACAAGTCCAAATATTATAGTGCTAAGTCTTCTACTTGGCTGATGTATTTCAGTAGTATATAGAATTTGTTATATTAAAAAAAAACTTCTTATATAAATAATGCCAGGCCATGGGCAAAAAACAAAAATTTCCAATTTAATGATTAGGAATTATAGTCTTGTTGGATATAGTCCACACTAGATGTTCTTCACGAAATCTATGTAAGATGAACGAACTTGGCAAAAATTGCGTATTGACAAAGGTCCTCACTAGTCAACTGATGAGTCCATGTGAGATCGCCGGGACGAAACGCCAATTTTTGTTGGACTAAAGGCCGTAAAAAGCTATTTTGAATCAAAACTTACTTTTGTTCAAGTAAAAAAGAATCATCTCTCCGCACTCCTTATTCTTTACTCAAACAATAAGGAAAAAAGCACAACGAAGAAAGAGCGATAGCTCAGTCATTTTATTTAGCCCCGCTACAACCATACGAAAGGTACTATTACGCGGTGTAATAACATTCAAACACCCAGTAAAACACTTATGTGAATAATATTCCCACATCTCTATAACACACTGGATAGTGTGTTCACTATAGTGTTTTTAGGCAATTTAAAGATGAGATAACGTGCGCTAATACCCTCATTGACTTCTATCCGAGTAAAAAAAGTTGACATATGTCCTGTACAAACAAAGTGAGAAATATTTTTGTATTTTATTGTTTTATACAAATAAAAATACCTGCATTTGGAATACCGCTCAATGGGATCAATTGTGACCTCTAAAAGTAATTCGAAGTGTTATAAAGGCATGATACCTACGCAATCTTTGGAATTTACACGCGCTCAAGGGATTACACTACCCTTTAAATGTTTCAACAGAGCGCGGACGTGAGGTTAAGGAAGAGAAAGAAGGATAGAAAGATGTGTGGCGCGATATTCTGAGACTGGAGGAGGTTGTTGTCTCAGATCTTATCTCCAATGATGGCGGCTGAACTAATGCGGATAAATTTCCGTGTCTTATTTATCTATGTCTCTTATAATTCGCATTATTATTTTATTCGTTGTCATATTTATCGGTAAACTAGTTTCACTCAATCACAGGCTGTTAGTGCTCTGCGCAAACAGCATGGAATGAGTAAACGAGCAACTGATTGTATGACATTTATTTTATAATTGGTTTTTAATGGAAAAATAGGAAGACATAAACTCCGGCAGGGATCGAAGTTGTGAACATGAAGTTGACAGGTGAACACACAAATATCGTGCCTCGGCCACCCTTTATAACAGTCTACAAATTGCTTTATCTTTCTTGTATGAATGCGATATCCAGTGTTTTATTGAGATCAGTGTATATCCAGTTGTAGCGACTTAATATGTTTGGTGCTAATTTGTAGTGTACCTAATTCGGTGTTCGGTTCTTGGCGTGGATTAACACTAAAATATAATTTTGTTAGCCAATTGCCGCTTTGCTAAACTCTCAACTACGCGTGTGCTGTCCGAGGACTCCAGTACATGTTGAAATGGCAGTCTAGCAAATGTTAAATAGTTCCATCTTCTTCTTGAATAATAAGACATTGGTTTGAATTTTAAATTTAACAATTTTTATTGAATCTAAAAGAAAATAGTTTTATAAATCCACAGAGGAAGGCCATAATAGAATTTAAGCCTAGTTGGCAATCATTAAATTAATTGAAGTGTGAATAAATATATATATATATGTATATTTCAAAGGGTATCCGGCTGTCGTGTTTGACTTCGTGTGGACGCTCGTGGAACTTCGCACACTTCGTAAGCACGATGCCTTCTACGAAATAGACACACATATAAAATGGAAAAGAAACAAAACAACAGCATATACGCATGCCGACTGCCGATGGACGCTCGTGGTAACGTCGCATCAACAACCGACATACAAATATGTTGGTTGATTAAAGTCAATGTCTTCGGTGGTGGACGCTGGGTACCAACTTCGGACTTGGAGCACAAACCAGAATGAATTTTGTTCTGACTGAACGTCGGCTTTTATACAATTTAGCAAGAGCTTTTTACAAGCTTTGGTTATTTCTTTTATTGTTACATTAGTATGTAGCAGTGTTGCCACTTTATTATGTTTTAAAGTATTTTGAAATAGAGTACAAAAGTATTATTATGCGTTTTTTTTATATAAAAATGAATGAATAATAATAATGTTGGTATAATAATAATTTCGTAGAGATCGTCTCGATGATGCGACAGACTTCTTTGGACGACCACGTTTCTTGAGTCGCTGGATAGGTTGGTCATCAGATAACTGGTTTTTGTATTTTTTGATTGAGGAAACGTGGTGAGTTCCTAAGGGTGTTGTTGTCTCCTCAGTAGATGCAACTTGGAATGTTGATGTATCAAGCTATTTAATTATGACATACGGACCGTCCCTCTTCGGCATAAATTTAGAGGTAAGGTTCTTTCATGATTTTCTGAGAAATTGTGTGGGGATAAGGACTTTGTCACCAACTTTCAAAGTAGATAGTGGACGACGTTTCTTATCAAAATAGCGCGTATTATGATCTTCAGTCTTTTCGGTGTCTTCTCTAGCATTTAGAATGATTTCTGAGAGTTTCACCAATGTTGACTTAATTTGCGAAATAAAATTCTGATGTTCTAGGATTGGACGTTGATCGTTTGTTATTTCCTTGATGGTTCTAAGCTCTCGCCCGAACATCAAATACGACGTTGTGTAACCAGTGCTCTGACATTTGGCTGTATTCATAGCGTAACGTATATTAGACAGTTCATCAGCCCACGTAGTATTGTTCGTTCCAGCAAGAATGGCAAGCTGTGTCTTCAGATCTCTGTTTCGTCTTTCTACGGGATTTGCTTCGGGGTGATAGACAAGTGTCAAGGTTTGTTCAATGCCAAGAAAATCGGTAGGCTGTTGAATCAATACTGATATAAATTGTTGCCCGTTGTCTAAAAGGAGACGTATAGGTATTCCGTACCGAAGAAATACTTCATTAAGTAGGGTTGTGGAAGGTAATTGACCAAATCAGTCGACTGCAACAACCTCAAATCGTTGATTACTTGAAACGATTGTAGAAGACCTACAGGTTTCATATTGCTTGGCTAATAGCGTTGGCATGCAATGCATTTGGAAATGTGTGTGGCTATATCTTTTCTCATGCCCGGCCAAAAGTATTTTGAAGAGATTCGGGCGATGGTTCGATCGATTCCATAGTGACCAGCTGTTGGACCATCATGGTAACTTACAAGGATTGCATTTCGTTCTTGGATTGGTACTACCAGTTGGGCATCTTCAGAGTCTAATTCTGTGAAAGTATCTGTATAGAATGCTGTTGTTTAGTAGGTACCCTCCGGATGTCCATCTCGTTTATTTTTTGTTACTGGTTTCAAATGACTCAATTATGATTCGCAACTCTTCGTCTAATACTTGAGCTTCACGAATTTCAGCGGGCCTTCTCGTAGGCATGTCGATTTCGAAACTACAAATCTTACATCCGGGTTCGCTGTGATTGACACAGGGCGGTCTGGACAACATATCAACTATAATATTTGTTCTCCCTGGTGTATACTCAATCTTGAAGTCATACGGTTGGAGTTGTAGTGCCCATCTGGCAAGTCTGCCCGTTGGTGACTTTAGACTTAAAAGCCATTTTAAGAGTTGATGATAAGTTATAAGGATAACTTCTGCTCCTCCAATGTAGCCACGAAATTTGATAACAGCCCACACTATGGCTAGAGCTCGCCGCTCGGTTGTTGAATAATTGCGTTCTGCAGTCGTGAGAAGGCGTGAAGCATATTCGATAGGGTGTTCATCTGCTTTATCAAGACGAGAACTGCCCCAATAGCATAGTTGCTAGCGTCTGCTTTTTAGGCGGAATGGTATACCTTCAGCAGCTTGTTGCAAAATTGGTCCTGTAGTGAGGAGAGTCTTAAGAGTTTTAAAGGAGTCACTTTGGTCTCTACCCCATTTCCATATAGCTGTCTTCTTAGTGAGATTGCTAAGTGGCTTGGCAATATCGGAAACATTTTCGATGAACCAACGGTACCATGAACAAGTTTGAAGAAATGATATAACTTGCTTAAGGTTTATTGGTTCTGGACGGTTATTAATTGCTGTAAACCTTTCAGGATCGCCTTATATACCTTCGCTGGTGAGTAGCTGGCCCAAGTATTTGACAACTGAGCAGGAGAAATTAGACTTGGATCTATTTACTTTGAAACTAAATTTCTTCAATCTCTTGAAGATTTGTCTCAGATCTTGACAGTGCTCCTCAAAACTACTCGAGCAAACGATCACATCATCAAGGTATACCAAGAGCAACATATCTTGAAGACCATTGCGGAATATATTCATTAGCCTTTGAAAAGTTTCCGGTGCGTTGCGAAAACCAAATGGCATTCGTTTGAATTGAAACATGCCAAAAGGAGTGATGAATGCTGTTTCTCAACGTCATCATCATTTATTCCAATATGATAGTATCCTGTTTGTAGATCGAGTGTACTTTTGAAGAGTGTCTTCTTAGTGGAGTGCAACATGCCATCGATACGTGGCAGCGGGTATCTATCTGGAATAGTGATACTGTTGGGCTTCCGATAGTCGATATATACTCGGATTGCGCCGTCTTTTTTACGGACTAACACTACTGGTGCGGCCCATGGTGATTCGAATTCTTCAATGATGTGTTTCTTTAACATTTTGATCAATTCTTCCTTTAACTGCTGTTTTCGAGTTGGTGGCAGTCAATAAGGAGGAACAGCTATTGGCTCATGATTGGCAGTGTCAATTTTATGAGTTATGTATGGCATTGCCTCGGTTATTTCATCAAAAAGATCTTCATTTTCTAAGAGTAGATTGCTTAGTTGTAATTTTTCTGTAGGTGAAAGTTCTCTAGCTTCATGCTTGTGAAGTTCGATGTGAATGGAGGGTATCTCGGTGAACCAAGATTCCAGGTTTGCCTCTTCTTCGAATCCTTCATTAGTTTGAAGCATTGGTGGAAATAAATTCCCCTGATTGGTGGTTCGCTCTGGAGTCACATCCGTAGTTCGTAATGAGCTATTAAAAATGTGCTGAATAAAACCTGGTGAATATTTATTATCTTTGCTAGTGGTAGCAGTCGTGTTCTTCCTCTTCAATGGCGTTTTCAATGGGGTACCAAATTCTCTGTTTACTTCCGGCATTGCGGCGAGTCTGTGAAATTGGTTTTCGCTCATCATACCAGGCGAGGAACGCATTGAGTTTTAGGGTTGGGGAGGACTCAGCTACAAGTATCGTGCCTTTCGCCGAGCTTGCTTCCAGCTAAGGTTTAGTTTTTAAATTTTAACATCCGTAACAAGTTGTGGTTTAACAAATCTTGTGTCACTGGTGTCGCAAAAATCGATTTTTTTGTGCATTTGATCTGAAAATACCACATTCTTGGACCGAGGTCCGGAACCACGCCGTTTTCTTCAAGGAAGTCTATTCCTTTCAGTGTACGGTTGTCATTTGTAGTTGGTAGGTCGATAAAAGTAATCGGCCGCAACCGGTTGCCAAATATTATATTGGTCTTTGCCATGCAAATTTCGTGTGGACGGGCCTGTCCATCAGCAAGTGTAACATCTACATCTATCTTCTGAAATCTTGTTCCGTTTTTAAGAAGGTGAATGAACAATTGCCTTCCAGCTACACTCGTCTCGGCAGCAGTGTCTATAAAGGCTATGCCTGCTTCGCCATGCGAGTGGATAGTGATTGTGGGCAAATCGTTTCCCAGAGTGGTCTTCATGCAGTTGAAAGATATTGCTGATGGGCCTTTTGGCAATTCTTTGCAGTTGGGACAATCAGATCGAACATATCCAGGTGCTTTGCACTTATAGCAGTGGATGGTTGGCTCGTTTGTTACCGTAGAAGTTTTCTTGGTTTCTGTTTTCTGTTTTTTGCGACAGTCTGCAACGACGTGTCCCACATGTATGGAAAAATTGCACCGCTTCTTTTCTTCGACTGCTTTTATTTGCTGCTGCTTCTCATGCAGAGAGATTTCCACAGCTCTGGCTTTAACGAGAAGCTATACGCGTTAGACGGATGTTAAGTAACCCGTAGATCATATCCAGCATCATTGGTTCTTTCGGAACTGGTGCAGGAATCATCGAATAAAGGGCGCGTTTTGTTGTGACAAAATCGTCAGTTTATTCACTCGGCTTTTGCTTAACATCAAATATTATCATATAAAGCCGGTAGGCTGGCTTAGCTGGTGCAAATGCATTCCGTAGGAGCGAAAGAACTTATTCCCATGCTTCAGCTTCGGATTTTACTCCTTGCCACCAAGTCACAGCATTTTCTTCAAGTAAGAGGGGAAAGCCTTTAATTACGTCAGTATCGCTGATTCTCTCTACGTCTTTGTATACACATATTGTAGATATAAATGCATCGACAATCTAAGGATCACGCTCGCCTTTGAATCGCGCAGTGCAGTTGCTGTAACTGCCTGCTTTTTGTTCATTCATATTAGACATTAGTTTTTTAAACTGTGCGTCTGTAAATTCGGGCAGCTTACTTCTAATTTTATTAGTGTCCCACTCGTTGGGCATCAACTTGTAGCGGATTAATATGTTTGGTGCTAATTTGTAGCGTAACTAATTCGGTGTTCGGTTCTTGGCTTGGATTAACACTAAAACAAAAGTTAGCTAGTCAATTGCAGCTTTGCTAAACTCTCAACCACGCGTATGCTGTCCGAGGACTACAGTACACGTTGAATTGGCAGTCTAGCAAATGTTAAATAATTCCATCTTCTTCTTAAATAATAAGACACTGGTTTGAATTTTACATTTAACAATTTTTATTGAATCTAAAAGAAAATAGTTTTATAAATCCACAGAAGGTGGCAATCATAAAATTTAAGCCTATCCGCTTTGACAGAAATGCAAAAAAATTTCATTTTATAATTATTTGAAGAAAATTTTTATTTTCGAAACGCAAATTTGATTGATTTCCTTTTTTCGATGCTGGAAATTCTAGAGTACCTGTTATTTGCCAACAAGGATTAGCATTTTTTTGAATAATATCCTCCATTGGACTGGGCTTAACCGGAAGTTTCAGTTCTTCTTTCACTTCTTTGAATCAACAATAAACTAAAATCAGATTCTATTTGATATAACGACATATACCACAGGTAGAGCTTAAGATTTAGTATTGTTCCCAACTCCATGGGTTCCTATACAATATCGAGATAGTACTGTACTTTATTTATTTATTAAAGTTTATTATTTTATAGATAGATAAAGGGCTAGATTCTTTATTTTTTCATCATAAGATCTTACAAAATTTTATATAAGAATTAGGTCATGGCACCCCTGCCGCCTGCCTGAAATGACATTTCTTATGATAAACATAAATAAAAATATAATAAAAATGAAAGTTTAATGACTTTGAATGCCCAACAACAACTTGAGTGTGATTCCACCAAGTTTTTCTCAATTATTTTTGACTGGAATTATAGCTATTTCACGACTTGCCAAGGTCGTCAACAGATTCTTTTGATTTAGTGGTGCTGGTCTACTTTTTTATTTTAGTTGAAAAATTTCTTGTGCCTTCATCATGTATTGAACCGTGACCAGCCGCTTAGTAGCCAACGCACTTCGCATCACGCCACCGATCCCACGTGATCAAATCCAACCTAATGCAGGTTTCTTCTGTTTATCAATTGCATTGAAACGACTAGCGCTTTTATTAGCCATACGAGTTTGTTGTTGTTTATTTGGGTGCTTTCCTATTTTCTCCCTACTCGTTTATAAGCCAACATTTTTATTGTTCATATAAGGAGAGAGATTTCATATGTGAAAGATTTTTGACACTGGTCATTCTTATTTGTATTACATTCAGTTTTTGTATGATATATACTTACTTATTGTTTATTTATTTATTTATTTATTTACATCAACTCTGTACATTTAAGCTTTAGGCTTTTGAACATATACAGGATTTGCCAAGGGTTTAACAAAAATAAGATTCTTAACTTCTAATGACAATAAGTATCTTAATCTAGAGAGCAAAGGATAGGATAAAGGAGTTGGGAAGAAAAAGGGATTTTAATTGCTGATGTTTGCGTAGTATTCAAAAAGTTGCCTTTTAAATTGACCAATTACGATTACTCTTCACATGCTATGAGGGAGCTGATTCCATAAGCGAATAGCATGAACAAAAAACTGACGACTGCTTATTAAATACCTGTGTCTAGGAGCTATAAGCAATAAAGACCTCTGAGAACGTGCGAACCTAAGTTTTTCAAAGAGATAATTCGGTGTTTTACTTTGGATAATTTTAAATAAAGCAATAAGTGTTCTATATTCCAAGAGAGTCTGTAAAGGACAGTCTGCTATCTGTCTGGAATAGTTCGAGATGTGATCAAATCTTCTTATGTTGAATATATATCTAGCACAATTATTATACGCCACATTTAACTTTTCTTTTCGATTCTGAGTGAAGATTTGAAAAAATTTCACACCCATACAGTATTAAAGGTAGAACATAGGACCGAACTAGTTTTAACTTAACATTTGTTGGTAGATATTGTCTAGTCGGACTAAGACCTCGAAGGATACCATATATTTTTGAGACAATATGGTTCACGTGATTATCCCAGCTAAGGCGAACATTGAAATGTATACCCAGATTTTTAAATGTTTTTACAAATTCAACAGGAGTATTGTTAACATATAATAAAGGTGTTGACATATCAGCTAGATATCTTTGCATTTTAAGTGCTTTAGTTTTTAACGGGCTTAAATTTAGTTGATTTAGCTGAGACCAGGTAAAGATTGAGCTTAGGTCGTTGTTTAGGGCTGCAACACTAGATGATTCATCAATTCTCGAAAATGTATTATAAATTTGGACATCATCCGCATATAAATGATGTTTACAATTAATTATACAATTAGAAATATCATTTATAAATAGTGTGAACAAAAGAGGGCCTAAAACAGATCCTTGAGGAACTCCTGACCGAACGGGCAAACTCAAAGATGCCCTATTTTCGTAATGTACGGCTTGTCTACGGTTTGAAAGATATGAAGTCAGAAGGCTGCACACAGACTCTTCAAAACCAAATTGAATCTTTAGTTTATATAATAGAATTTGGTGATTAACTGAGTCAAAAGCTTTTGAGAAGTCTAGAAATACTGCTACAGTCACCATATCATCATCGAAACCAGATCGAACATCATCACTAACTTTAAGTACCGCTGTACTGCAACTGTGTTTGCTTCTAAATCCTGATTGGTGTTTTGTTATTAACATAGCGTTATCTAGATAGGATTTCATCTGAGTTGTAACAATCTTTTCAAACACTTTACTCAAAAAAGGCAGGATTGCAATTGGTCTAAACTCAGTATTCGCAGGTGACGAAGACTTAGGTAAAGGTATAATTTTTGCATTTTTCCAATGGTCGGGAAATTTGCTAAATGTAATCATACTATTAAAAATATAGGTAATAATTTTGTATATTACAGGCAGAAGAATTTTAAGAAATAACGGATGGATACCATCCAATCCCGGAGCCTTTGACTTAATCGAGAGGATTGCCTCTCCTACAGATAAACTATCCACACACTGCAAAGAGAAAGTTCTCAGTGTACTGAAAGAAGTGTTGTTAAATGCAGAATAATCGGTTGAATTATTTACTTGATTCGAAGAGTTGATAAATTTGTTGTTTAGCTCGTTTAAGTCTACATTGAGATCATATTTAGTGTTTGAATTATTAACTCCAATTTCGCGAATAGTTCTCCAAAACGCTGCACTGGATCGCTGTGTGGAAAATTTATTCTTGAAAAAAAGTGTTTTTGATTTGCGTATTAAGGAGTTTGTAGCATTTCTAGCCCGCTTATACTCAACGAATATCTGGGCACATTTATATCTACGCCACCTAAAGAACAGATTATCCCTATTATCAATCAATTTTTTTAATTTGTGGTGTTAACCAAGGAATATTGACATTTTTCACCTTTCTAGTTCTTAAAGGAACGTATTTATTAAAAAGAAAATTTATATTATCATTGAAAACAGAAACTTGAATATCTACATTCGAGGTACAATAAATTGGAGCGCAATTTAGATTATGACATTCAGTAAATAAAGATCCAATTTCCAATGATGAAAAATCATAATACTCTCTGATTGTATCAGTCGTGTTGGAAGGCAAAATATTCAAAACCAGCAAAATTAAATCATGATGCGAGAAACTTGGTGCACCTATTTGACTATAGTGGGCTACAAGCTCAAGTTGGGATACCAGAAAGACGGCAAGAAGTGACGCCGTTTTATTTGGTAAGAAATGAGTAGGATGGCTTAAATTTGTAAATTGGAAACCTAAGGATTCTATCATTGGTATAAGATTTTTATGTGCGTTTAGAAAATCCAGGTTCAGATCGCCGCAGAAAATACATTTCTGGTATAAGGAACAAAAATCCTCAAGAAAATTTCTTACCAAAGAGCCATTCGCCACATCTGGTACTAAATACATAACACCCACAAGAAATTTATTACCATCGAGCCAAATATCGACAAAAAGAAACTCTGATACATCTATATTGGTGGACTGCTTAATCAGTTTACACTTAAATTTATTTTTAATATACATGGCTACGCCTCCACCACGCTTCGCTATACGATCAGCACGAAACAATCTATAACCATTCAATTTAAATAGATCACATACCATGTTAGAATTAAGCCAAGTTTCAGATATACAGATGATATCCATAAGACCCTCTTCAAATATATTGCGCAATTCATCGATTTTATTTACAAGACTTTGCGAATTTAAATGACATATACGAACTCCCGGTCTGTTATGACACATTAAATTAAGCATCATCTTCATGTTATTCATGCCACTCCCCACCGGATCAGCACTGCTCCCAATATTATTTTTTAATGCTGCGTTTTGCATTAATTAAAATACAAAAAGACACCAGTAACAAAAACACGAAGAGCAAACATGCGGCAAAAAGAAAACAACAAAACAATTACAAGAAACAACAACAATGTTAAGATTTTTGGATTAATAGGGAAAGGTATCATAGTGATGACTTTGGAAGGAGCAAGGGAGAAAGAAAATACACACAATAAATACAAAATTAACACAAAATTATTTGTAACGATTATAAATAATAATAAATTAAACAGCATCATGAGAACTTTTCCAGGTCTTCATTAGAGGTGATAAGCTTGGACTCACCATCGAGTGTTCGTATAAATACTTGTCCATTGATTATGCGGACGGCAGATATTTTATGATTTTTTTTATGTTTTAGCGCGCTTCGATGTAATGCGTAGTTATTTTTTGTTAGACTATCATTTAGGTATATTTGTTGGTTTGAGTCCACCCCAATGTCGCGAAGAGTCAAACCTACTTTTGTTTGACTATAGCGTGAATAACAACTTTTCAATAAATTGTTTTTGTCAAAAGAATTCTCAAACTTCAATATTATTGTGCCATCATACGACGTGAGTCTGCCCTTTGGATTAGATGGTTTAACTCGAAAAATATTTTTTATTGGTGGTGTAGGAACTTTGACGGCATCACATAATTTATTGATGATTTCCCTGAGATCTTCATTGTCCAAGGCAGGTACACCTACCAGCACAGCATCAGAGTTGGTATGTTGACGTTCGAGCTAATCGATTCGAGATTCAAGCATGTTGCATCGGGTTTGCAGATCTTTTATTTTGCCGCAGAAGTTGGTTTCCAATTCCGTCATTCTGGTGAGAATTCTTTCTTCAGTAGCAGAAATTTGAGACAGTTTGGCATTTAAATCCTCCGTAAATACGGTGAATCTCTTCTCAATTCGCAGCCACAATTCAGCTAAGTCGATGTTGTTGCTTTTAGATGGAGTGCTTGAGTGTGCACCCTGATCACCTTTGTTGCGTCGACTCGTAGACATTTTTTTATTGATCAAATTGTAAAGTTGATTGAAAATAATAGCAAATAACTAATATTATGATGTTAGAACACTTTTTTTTAATGGCTGAGTTAAATAAATAATGCAGTAAGTAAAACTTAAAACGTTTACAGAATTTTATTTTAAGGATTACTGAAAGGAATTAACAAAAGACTCGGAGTAAAAGTTTAAACGACTATTCTCTTGAGAACATCAAATCGGTATTACTTACTTATACATACTTGCTTTCAAAGCACTTTTTCGTATCATTTAATGACTTTGAATGCCCAACAACAACTTGAGCGTGTTACCACCAAGTTTCTTCTCAATTATTTTTGGCTGGAATTATAGCTATTTCACGACTTGCCAAAGTCAATCATCAGATAACTTTGCTCTAGTGGTGCTGGTCTACTTTTTCATTTTAAGTGAAAAATTTCGTGTGCCTTCATCGTGTGTTGAACCATGACCAGCCGCTTCGTAGCCAACGCACTTCGCATTACGCCACCGAGCCCATATAATCAGGTCCAACCTAATGCAGTTTTTTTCTGTTTATCAATTGAATTGAAACGACTAGCGCTTTTATTAGCCACACAAGTTTGTTGTTGTTTATTCGGGTTCTTTCTTATTTTCTCCTTACTCGTTTATAAGCCAACAATTTTACTGTTCACATAAGGAGAGAGATTTTATATGTGAAAGATTTTTGACGCTGGTTATTATTTTTTGTATTATATACAGTTTTTGTATGATTAAATACTTGCTTTTAAAATACTTTTTTGTATCATTTAATGACTTTGAATGCCCAACAACAACTTGAGTGTGCTACCACCAAGTTTTTTCTCAATTATGTTTCGCTGGAATTATAGCTATTTCATGACTTGCCAGGGTCGATTATCACATTCCTTTGATCTAGTGGTGCTGGTCTACTTTTTAATTTTAGTTGAAAAACTTCTTGTGCCTTCATCATGTATTGAACCATGACCAGCCGGGTAGTAGCCAACGCACTTCGCATCATGGAGGAAAATGCAAGTTATCAGAAAACTTGTAAAGAGCTCACTATTCTTTTCGTCATAGTATATGACCCTCAATTTTGTCGTGATTTGAAACACAACTCAGTTTTGAATAAGTTTAATTGATTTAACAGACCAAGATTGTTTATAATTAAAATATACAATAAATAGTTTTTATAATAACAATTATTTTATATAATATACAATTTAGGAATTCCAATTTTGACATGATTTGGAACACGACAATAGATTTAATGTTTAATGTGTTCATTTTACAGGTATTATCTTTCTATAGATTATGTGATATTAATTTTGAAGTGATTTAAAACACAAAAAAAAAGAAAATGTTATTGGATTAAACTACTGTTCTTACAAACTAAATAAATAGGTAATCGAGCCAATCAGCTAGGGGATTGATTTCTATAATTAAGAGCGTCTTGAATATATTTGACTAGCCACAGTCATCCCATTTCTCCATTAAGAATTTTAAAAAACTTCTAAAGCAAAAAAGCTAATTCCAAAGTGTAATCTTTGGCCTCTTGTAGAATGGGACACTTGGACACGAAGTGGTAAATATCTTCTTTTTATCTTCTATTACAAAGATTACAAAACTGTGGCAAATCTTGTCGATGAGGTATGAATTAAGATTTAAGATATCGACTCTCGTGCTAAAAATGAAACTTATTTGAATGGCCGAAAGATTGTTGCAAATGTAGTTATGAGCGGTAAGAAGCCGATGGTTAATTTTTTTGTAGTGGTTTCTCGAAGCTGATGAAGCTGCTTTGGCTAGAGTATCCTGAAATAATTTTTGATCCACGAGAGCTATAACCTCTGCAAACTGCTTTTGCCAGTCTTCAATTCGATCTTCTGTTAGATGTAAAACCGATTCGTGGTCAAGTGCCAACTGCTTTTATTCTTTGAACGGAGTCGCATTTCTTACTAACAAGTTCTTTAATGGAGTGATCTTCCATTTCTTTTCATTGTTCTTACAATGTAATCCGCGCTAGTCTTCAAGTTATTAACGCAGATTGGCGTTATCCCTGATTTTAAGTATATTGCATAATTTGGAGTGCAGTTGGGTAAATAAAAGTCTTTTAAAGAAATTTATTTGTACGAGTTTAGAATTATCAAAATATTTTTAACCTTTTAACTTATAATTGTTGCGTTAAAAACCTGATATTTAGATCTTAAATCGACATTTTGGTTTGAAATAAATGTTGCCCATATTTTGTTTAAAGCTAATCTATCTTCTCGACTTATTTCTTTAAAGTGCTTGCAAAAGTTTAGGTTGCGGGTCAAAAGGACACCCAAGTATTTAAATTCCTGTACAATATCAATACTGACAGTGTTGATAAACCATTTTCTTCCGGCCGTCTTCTTGATTGCCTACCCTCAAAGATTGAAATCTTAGTTTTTAAAGAATTTATATGAAGACCCCAAGTATTACAAAAAGAACTTAGACGGCTTATTTGCATTTGAAGTGTTGATGGTTTATCAGCACAAATTACAAGATCGTCAGCATAAAGCAACACTTCTATTAGGGTATTTGCGTAACTAACTCCTCCAAGAAGATTGTCACAGACGGACTCTACATATAGGGCAAATAGTAACGGACTAAGAATACAGCCTTGAGGTATGCCTGCCGAAGTTTCAAATTGGTTTGAGACCCTCTTTGACTGGCGAAAAAGTATGGGATGGTATACTTTTTCGCCAGTATGGGATGGTATACTTTTTCGCCAGTATGGGATGGTATACTTTTTCGCCAGTCAAAGAAATGTATCTCTCATACATTTGAAGGAATTTTAGAGATATACCCACACAAGATAATTTGTAGATAAGGGCTTGTCTGTTGACTTTCTCAAAGGCAGCTTTGAATTCCACAAAACAAGTGTAAAGCTTTTTTTGTTATCTATAAATTTTTGAGCCAGGCTGGTAATTGCAAAAAATTGGTCCATCGTCGAAAAACCCTGTAGAAAGCCAGGTTGAAAAATGCTTAGACGATTGTTTTTTCTATCCATTTAGAAAGCCGTTCATACAAAATTGCTGAGAAAATTTTTCTTATAGAATTTAATATTGAAATACCTCTATAATTCTCGACTTCGACTTCGCATCAACCTTTTTAAAAATAGCAAAAATCAAGGATTTTTTGAAATTGGTAGGAGCAGACAAGGAGTTGTAAACTTTATTATAAAAGTTAACCAAGTAGTTTTTGAAATCCGTTCTGCTGTTCTTGTAAAATTCTACTGGAATTCCATCAATGCCTGGACTCTTACCGTTTTTACTATTCTTAAAAATAGTTTCCAATTCCAAGAGAGAAAAATCGACATCGAGTTCATTCACGCGGCTATTTGGTAAAGCATACTCGAAGGTATGAAGATAATGGTTAACTGAGAGTAGTGTTTTAAAATGAGCAGCCAGCAAGTCAGATTCCAAGGAAAACTTCACACCTAGAGACTGGCCACCTATTTCGCGTAATGTAGTCAAGAAATGTTTAGAGTTGGTGCATTTCTTCAAGTCTTCGGCTTTATTAATTAAATAAAATATTTTCTTAGTTTTATAAAGGTCTTTGTAATTTTGGTTAAATCGTAAGTAATCACTTTTGAAAAATTGTGAATTAGTAGTCCTAAAGAGCTTCAAATAAACAAACAGGAGTTTTCGTAGAGGCTTGCAATCATTGTCAAATCAAGGATTTTTTGCTACAAGATATTTGTAAGTTTTATGTGCAAAGGAGCTGCAGCTTTAATTACTTTATTTATACCTTGACTTATTTCTTAGACCGTGTGTGTAGATTGCTGGACTAAAGAGCACGAATGTCGATTTAAGAATTGTTTGTATAGAGTTGCGTTGTTTGCTGACCATTTTAGCTTTAAAAAGTCGGAGTTTGCACTTTGAATTGACTCAGAAATTTTTATTTTCACAATAATATTAAAGTGGGCTGAAAAGTTTACCATAGCAAGCTCAAAATCTTCGAATAAAGCCAGTCAGTTAGTTAACATTGTGGCAAGGTGAATAAAAGATTGCCCTTGGCCACTTACAAAAGTTAAATCACCAGGTGTAAGACTATTAGAACAACTATTTAATATGTATAATCCGAAATCTGTAATAAATTCAATCAAACTTCTTCCATTACTATTTAAAATATCATCTTGATGAGAGAATATTACACGAATCTAAACAGTTGTCAGAAAAATTTTAATATTTACCAATTCTAGCATTTAAGTCTCCAATAATCAAAACGTTCTCATATGTGCTTCTATTCATAAACTCTACAATCTGATTGAATTCGTTCGCCCAGTTATTACAGTTCAGGTAAAAAGGTATAATAAAATAGTGTTGGTTCTTACTAATCACGTCAAAAATTATTTTCTCTTCGATAATTTTAAAGCCTACAAAATTTTCTAATAGATGTTTCTTAATACCGTATAAAATACCCCCACTGGCTCGACCATTATTATTAAATCTTATAGCAGGTGTGAACATTACCTTAAAATCTTTAAAATATTTTATATAATGATTTTGGTTATGAGCTTCAATTAAAGTTTCAACTAAAATTATGATATCAAAATCTTAAAAATACTTAAAAAAGTCTAGTTGTAAAAGTTTGTTTTTGAGGCCAGTAATATTATATCAACATAAAATAATTCTATTCAATATATTTCAGCTAAGCTGTTTTTGAGATCAGCAACGGATATATTTCATATTCCCATTTTTGTAGGCGTAGATGCTGAGTTCTGTTTGGTGGACGTACTTTGTTCTGGTTCCGATATTTTGGTTAAATTTCGTTTACGGTTCATCGACGAACTATGATTCATCAATTAAAATTTACTTGATGTGAATTTGGAAAATAGTTAAATTCTACGTTTTTAATGATAATTCTTCGCGAAACTATTGTAAGTGTCATTTCAGAATGGTTAAAACAGAATGGTTGATCTTATTCAAAATTTAAAAAATAAAACTAGAATCGCACATTTACTTTGTTAGTTGAAATGTCTATCTTATTATTTTAAGTTTATTTAACTAAAATAAAACAAAAAAGGACAACTTCCGATCACCGCAGTAATCAAAATGTTTTTAATGTAATAAACATGAAATGTCAAAAGGTATCATAGCTGTCAACCATGCAAAGTAAAAAATGTTCATAACCCAGATCGTTTTATTTTCACGGGGTAAACTATATGGGTCATTGAGCATAATAAATCGCGGCTAAACGTTTCATTTGTTTAACAACTGAGCAAAAAAATAAAAATAAAAATAATAAAAAAAATTATATATTTTCTTCCTTCACCAATAACAATCGTTTAAGGAATAAAAAAAATCAGTTAAATTGTTATAAAATTTAATTCGTATTTATCAGTTTTTTATTATCGTGTCAGAATCTAAAACAAAGACAAATTTGTTAATAAATAACTACAAAATTTTAATTAGATTAACAAAATAATTAAAGTAAAGCCGAAATTTAATACAGACAGAGGCAATCTCAACCATGTCTATTGTCCGATTCAAATAAAAACTTTCAACAAAACATCAGATAATCCAAATAGATTACAAGCTATCTATAATTTTCTGTTAGATCAAAATTACCTTTAAATCTAAGGATCAGCATTATCTTGAACAATAATCGGCTTAAGTGGTTTTCGTGTTGCAGTAATAACTGTCTTAAGCTTTTATCGGTCAAAAGTTAAGATTCCTATTACTTCAATACTCCTTGGTATTGAATATCTAGCTTGTACTTCCGAATCTGATTGCTTTTATATTCAACTTTTTATCCTATTTCCAGTCGTTATTATTTAGTTTCATTACGATCAACTAAATTTCATTTTAGTAAGACTTTCCTTTATATTTTGATCAGCTTATTTTCTTATTGAAATTATATAAGTATTTTCAATCGGGTTCGGAAATAAAACCTATTTCCCTTTTAATGACTTTGTTAACTTCAGAATTAATTTAACACTTTTTTTCTAACACACTAAACAATTTATTATTCCACTTATAATATAAGTATATGGATTACAAACTCAAGTATCTTTTGTTACAACCAACTTTACACTTCCTCTCGCAGCCAGTAGACCGGTGTTTAAACTGTCTTAGTACTTCTATAAACCTCTTGAAGTCTCTAGTAAAATTGTTCTAGAATTTGCTAAATGTTGGTAATTTTGATTATAAAGTAGAAAATTGGGTCTGTATCTTTGAATGTATAGTTTATAGGAGCTTTGTTATAAAATAATGTCCGTCCAGCGATTTAGAAGTAGTCAGGTGCTACAATTCGTTACATTGCCCCTTCTTAGGATTTTTCGTTCCTATCACCGTCATATCGATGCAAACGGTCGCAGATTACTACCTTTTGTTTACCTGTAGCCCCTTTCTGAATACGCGACATCATTGAGTTTAGCATCAACAGTATAAGGACCTTCCCAATTTTGCTGAAGTTTCGGAGACAATTATTTTTGGCGGTGTGGATTGTAAAGCCACACGAGATCTCCTGCCTCAAATCCTTTTGTAGTTGCTTTTATGTCGTACCGTGCTATCATTCGACCGATATCAATCTTTATCTTGGTCCTTGTTCTTTTGTGAATGTCAATAAGCCGTTCCCTAAGGATATCCACATATACCTCCATTCTATAAGTCTCATTTGTCGGGCATCCAAACTTAACTTTACTCGGTAGTTTTATTGCCCTTCCAATATGTTTCTGTTCATAAAATCTACCAGCTGATTAAATTCGTTCGCCCAGTTATTACAGTTCAGGTAAACAGGTATAATGAAATAGTGTTGGTTCTTACTAATCACCTCAAAAATTATTTTCTCTTCGATAGTTTTAAAGCTTACAGAATTTTCTAATAGATGTTTCTTAATACCGTATAAAATACCCCCACTGGCTCGTCCATTATTATTAAATCTGATAGCAGGTGTGAACATTACCTTAAAGTCTTTAAAATTTTTTATATAATGATTTTGGTTGTGAGCTTCAATAAAAGTTTCAATTAAAATTATGATATCAAAATCTTGAAAATACTTAAAAAAGTCTAGTTGTAAAAGTTTTTTTTCTTTGAGGCCAGTAGTATTAAAACAACATATAGTAATTCTATTCAATATATTATTTAAGTGGTGGCAGACGACAGTATTTACGTAATGACGGTAGTTGGTGCTCGAATGTGATTGTTGGATGAGATTGGATCATTCGAAAACATAGCCAACTTCAGTCCCTCGCTGCTGTCAATGTATTTGTTGTAGTTGTCACCAAACAGCTCAGTTAGAATTAACATCTCTGCTGTTGATTTGACAAGTAAGCCGTGCGACAACTTGTAAACAAAAAGTTTATTGTGGATCAGCAACTTGTTGTCTCCTTTTAATAAAACTTTTGCGTTTAGGATAATGTGCAATAATTTGTTTTGTATCTCCACCAGCGATTTTCTTTTCTTTCGCGATAAAAGTGATTTTTCGCAAAAAACACTAAATTCAGAGTCTTTTAAAGTGTGCGCGATGGTTGGGCGTTGTAGGACGCGGAAAGTCACTGATTGGCGTCAACATGGCGACGTCCAGTGATACAACGAATACTACACGTCAATTGTGCTTATTTTACATCCAAGTAGTAACCATCGGATACTGGTCTCGTTCATCCGAACTTGACTTGCTAAACTAATAAGCGCGAGTGTTGAACAAAAGACAAAAATAGCAACACTATAATCTTCTGTCCGAAATGACTTGCTGTATAACTGGGCTCAAGTCATGGACGAGCCTATCAGAAGGATGGTGTGCGGCGGATGAATTCACCACAGAGAATCAACGGTGCCATCAACAGTACTGAGGACAGAAACCGAGAGGAGTGTTCCCACTAAGGCACTTTTCCCTCTACAAGACGACAGCGGAAGAATTCCGCAGATGGAATCAACGGTGGCGTCTACAGTTCCAGTGAGGCTGAACTACTTAGTGAACACCTTATACGGGCTACTACGTCATATTCGGAGCTTAGGCCTATAAGGAGCGGTGAATCCGGCTCCCCGCCCTTGGAGTCAAATTGAAAGGGTCTGGTCCTCCAGTTTAGGGGTCGTGCCGTCGGGTTGACTTCCCGGCCACGTAAATCAACTTTTAGTTTCGAAGCAACAACAAGCCGCGGATATGGACGGATTTACTGTTGACGAACCCTGCAAACTAAATAAGGACAACGAACTTCGGATTTGTACGTGGAATGTTCTGTCTCTTTATAGACCACGTGCAGCCGAACATTTAGCGGAGGCCCTAGGCTGCTACAAAGCAGACATCACCGCCATCCAAGAAGTGCGATGGGATGGGCCGGGCAAACGAAAATTAAGAGACTGCGATATCTACTATGGTGACTGCTATCGAGCACAAGGGCAACGCCTTTTTGGGTGTGGATTCGTCTTTAGAGGCAGACTTAGACAAGAAGTCTTGAGTGTGAACGAGCGCCTCACGACAATTCGCATCAAGACTAAATTCGCCAACATCAGCCTCATATGCGCGCATGCCCCCACAGAGGAGAAAGATGACGACACCAAGGACGAGTTCTACGAGCTCCTGGACAAGACGTATGCGCAATGCCCTAGTTATTATATTAAAATTGTCTTTTTAATTTTAATTTTAATGCCAAACTGGGAAGAGAAAACGTATTTGGTGGCACAATCGGAAAATATAGCCTGCACGACATCACCCCCGATAACGGACTCAGGCTAATCGACTTTGCTGCGGGCGAAACGTTGTGGTAGCCAGTACGCAATTCCCGCATCTCGATATACACAAAGGGACATGGCGAATTCCTGGTCAATCAACCGCCAACCAGATTGACCACATTGCGATCGACGCAAGGCACTCCTCCAGTATCAAGGATGTACGAACGTTCCGAGAGCAAACGTGGACTCGGACCACTACCTCGTTATAGCCAAGGTAATGCTAAGGATATCCAGACCAAAAGCAAAACGGGAAAATACTGTCAGAAAATTTGACGTAGGACGGCTACAGTCGCAGGAAATCACAAGGTCCTTTTCCGATCAAGTCTCTCACGCCCTCTTAAATCGTCCTTTGCTGCCAACTGCAAGTATCGAAGACCAGTGGAAGAGTTGCCAGGAAGCAATCAGAGATACCGCCTCTAACGTGCTTGGCCTCGCATGACCACCACAGCGAAACCCCTGGTTCGATGAAGAATGCCGGCAAGTACACACAGCCAAACAACAGGCATACAAAGCTGCGCTGCATAGAAGGAATAGAGCTCCTCGCGAGCTCTACGAGCAGAAGAGAAGAGAGGAACACAAGCTTCTAAGAAGGAAAAAGAAAGAGCATGAAAACGCGCGATCGAGGAAATAGAGGGATGCCATTGCAGGAATGAAATTCGGAAGTTTTACCAAAATGATCAGGGGAACATCGTGGTAGAATCGCAGTCGGTGCTGAGGATATGGAAAAATTATTTCTGCAAATTGTATAACGGCGATGTCGAACCGAATCCCGCTATTGTGCAGAATGTACCATTCAACCTGGACGACGCACGTAGGCCAACAATACCGTCCACCCGATCTCGATGAAGTAAAGATAGCTATATCTAAACTTAAGTCCAACAAAGCTGCTGGAGCTGATGGTCTTGTGGCCGAGTTGTTCAAAGCGGCTGGTAAGGAGTACGCACCAGCTCATCTGCAAAATATGGTCGGAGGAAAGCATGCCCGATGAATGGAACCTCAGCATTGCTTGCCCGATCCTCAAGAAAGGCGATCCTTTGCCCTGCACCAACTACAGAGGCATCAGTCTTCTTAATACCGCCTACAAGATCTTCTCTGCCGTACTTTGTGAGCGCCTAAAGCATTTCGCCAACAACCTGATAGGTCCTTATCAGTGTGGCTTTAGGCCAGGGAAGTCCACTATCGATCAAATATTCTCACTACGGCAGATCTTGAAAAAACCCCAGGAATTTCTAATCGATACTCACCACCTTTTTATCGATTTGAAGGCCGCGTATGACAGCATGTACAGAGACGAGCTATATAGAGCCATGTCTAGTTTTGGCATCCCTACCAAACTCGTTCGTTTATGCAGGATGACGATGGAGAATGCACGCTGCTCCGTCAAGATCGGCAAAGACCTCACAGACACCTTTGATGTTAAAAAAGGTTTTAGGCAGGGCGACGTGCTGTCATGCGACTTCTTTAACATCATTCTTGAAAGAATAGTGCAAAACTCTCACGTCAACACTAGAGGCACAATCTTTCAAAAGTCCGTCCAATTACTCGCTTGCGCTGACGACATTGACATAATTGGACGAACAAAGCGTGATGTCAATGGTGCTTTCTTGAGTATTGAGAAGGAAGCCAAGAAGATGGGTTTAACAGTGAACGGGAGCAAAACAAAATATATGCTGTCAACAAGAAAGGACACCCAGCACCGGCGTCTCGGACAGAACGTCACTAAAGACCGCTATAATTTTGAAATGGTCAGAGATTTTGTATACCTGGGATCCGCTATAAGCTCAGCGAATGATACCAGTGCTGAGATCAAACGCAGAATTACTATTGCCAACAGCTGTTTCTTTGGGCTAAGAAGGCAATTGAGAAGCAAAGCCCTCTCTCGAGCAACTAAGCTGTCCATATATAAAACGCTCATCATTCCAGTCCTGATGTATGGTGCAGAGACATGGACAATGTCAACGGGGGATGAGAACGCGTTAGGTTGTTTTGAGAGGAAAATTCTCCGGGTGATTTTTGGTCCCGTCTGCATAGATGGGGAATGGAGAAGACGATACAACAACGAACTATACGGGCTGTACAGCGATAACGACCTAGTCACAAAATTGAAAAGCCAACGACTGAGATGGCTGGGTCACATAGAGCGAATGGACACCAATGTTCCGGCCCGGAAAGTCTTCGAATCCTGCCCCATGGGACGGCGCAGTAGAGGTGAACAGCGTAAAAGGTGGCGCACGCAAGTGGAAGAGGATCTCAACCAACTTGGAGTGCGAAACTGGAGACAGATAGGTGGAAACCGAGCCGACTGGAAGAAGCTTGTTGGTTGCGGCCCTAGTCCACCCCGGACTGTAGCGCCACCTTAAGTAAGTAAGTAAGTAAAGTGTGCGCGGCTGCAATAAGCTTTTCTGTGATTTCCGCGGTTGGAAGTTCCATGATGACAGTGCCGTTTCGTTTTGTTGTTGCGAATTTGTCTGAAATTTTTTACAGAGATTTCTTCACCTTCGTTTAATTGTAGAAGCCCCTTGCAAGTATTTTTTGCTAATTTTATTGCATCGGTTTCTGAATCGAAAGGAAGATGTACTACAATAGATTTGGCGTTGTTTTTGCGACAAAGAATGGCCGGTTGTGTTTCCAGAAGCTCACATCTTTCCGTCATAATTGATAGCTTATTGTTGAGTTCGGAATTAATTTCCTTCAGGGAAAGCAGCACATTGGAAAAACTTAAAAATTCATCTTTTGTAGCTAAATTTCTAAGCTTTTCATCAAGGGTTTCAGTTAAGCTGTTTTTGAGATCACCAACGGATATATTTCCTATTACCATTTTTGTAGGCGTAGGTGCTGAGTTCTTTTTGGCAGACGTACTTTGTTCTGGCGATATTGCGGTTAAATTTCGTTTACGGTTCATCGACGAACTATGATACCACAATTAAAGTATACTTGATAAGAATTTGGAAAATAGTTAAATTCTACGTTTTTAATGATAATTACTCGCGAAACTATTGTAAGTGTCATTTCTGAATGGTTAAAACAAAGCTCTGGTGTTGTTTTTAACGAAAAATCAGTTTAATTTTATTCAAAATTTAAAAAATAAAAGAGAGCTAACTAGAATCGAGCTTTTACTTTGTTAGTTGAAATGTCTATCTTATTATTTTATATTCACTTATGTTATATTTATTTAACTAAATTAAAACAATAAACTACAACTTCCGATTGCCGCGGTAATTAAAATGTATTTAATGTAAAAAACATGAAATGTCAAAAGGTATCATAGCTGTCAACCATGCAAAGTAAAAAATGTTCATAACCCAGATCGTTTTATTTTCAAGGGTTAGACTTTATGGGTCATTGAGCATAATAAATCGCGACTAATAAATGAAACGTAAAAATAAAAATAATAAAAAAAATTATATAGGTTCTCCCTTCACCAATAACAATCAATTAAGGAATAAAAAAATACAGTTAAATCGTTATAAAATTTAATTCGTATTTATCAGTTTTTTGTTATCGTGTCAGAATCTAAAACAAAGACAAATTTGTTAATAAATAACTACAAAATTTGACTTAGATTAACAAAATAATTAAAGTAAAGTTGGAATTTAATACAGACATAGGCAATCTCAACCATGTCTATTGTCCGATTCAAATAAAAACTTTCAACCAAACATCAGATAATCCAAATAGATTACAAGCTATCTCTAATTTTCTATTAGATCAAAATTACCTTTAAATCTAAGGATCAGCATCATCTTGAGCAATAATCGGCTTAAGTGGTTTTCGTGTTGCAGTAATAACTGTCTTAAGTTTTTATCGGTCAAAAGTTAAGATTCCTATTACTTCAAATATTCCCTGGTATTGAATATCCAGCTTGTACTTCCGAATCTGATTGCTTTTATATTCAACTTTTTATCCTATTTCCAGTCGTTATTATTTAGTTTCATTACGATCAACTAAATCTCATTTTAGTAATACTTTCCTTTATATTTTTATCAGCTTATTTTCTTATTGAAATTATATTGAAGTATTTTCAATCGGGTTCGGAAATAAAGCCTATTTCCCTTTTAATGACTTTATTAACTTCAGAATTTATTAAACACTTTTTTTCTAACACACTAAACGATTTATTATTCCACTTATAATATAAGTATATGGATTACAAGCTCAAGTATCTTTTGTTACAACCAACTTTACACTTCCTCTCGCAGCCAGCAGACCGGTGTTTAAATTGTCTTAGTACTTCTATATACCTCTTGAAGTCTCTAGTAAAATTGTTCTAGAATTTGCTAAATGTTGGCAATGTAGATTAGAAAGTAGAATATTGGGTCTGTGTCCTTGAATGTATAGTTTATAGGAATTTTGTTATAAAATAATGTCCGTCCAGCGATTTAAGAGTAGCCAGCTAGTACAATTCGTTACATTGTCCCCTTCTTAGGATTGTTCGTTCCCATTACCGTTATATCAATGCAAAACAGTCGCAGATTACTACCTTTTGTTTGCATCTAGCCCCTTTCCAAATACGATAAGCGACATCATTGAATTTAACATCAACAGTATAAGGACCTTCCCAATTTTGCTGAAGTTTCGGAGACAATCATTTTTGGCGGTGTGGATTGTAAAGCCACACGAGATCTCCTGCCTCAAATCCTCTTGTAGTTGCTTTTACGTCGTTCCGTGCTATCATTCGACCGATATCAACCCTTATCTGGGTCGTCGTTCTTTTGTGAATGTCAATAAGCGGTTCCCTAAGGATATCCGCGTATTCCACCATTCTATAAGGCTCATTTGTCGAGCATCCAAATTTAACTTCTCTCGGTAGTTTTATTGCTGTTCCAAACAGAATTTCCGATGGTGTATATCCAGTTGAACTGTGTACTGCAGTTCTATAGGCTATCAAGAATAATGGAGTGTGTCGATACCAGTTTCGTTCGTAGTCAACCACAAACTTGGACAGGTTTTCTTTAAGATCCTATTAAATCATTCAACCATCCCATCCGACTGTGGGTGTAGTGGTGTTGTCCTCGCCTTTTTAATGCCAAGAAGCGAGCCAAGCTCCTGAAAGATGTTAGATTCGAAATTAATCCCTTGAGCCGAATGGAGTTCCGGAGGTACACCGAATCTGCTCACCCAATTGGACACAAGCTGGTCGGCTATTATTTTGGCCTCTTGGTTTGGGATGGCAAACACCTCGGCCATTTGCTGAAATAATCCATGATCAACTCTTAGCCTCTGAATGGCAGTTATCTTCTTTTCTTCTTGGCGTGTGCAATGCTTGCAATCGTGTTTATATGGCCGCCAAGATAATGCATCTGCATTCCTCGCCTGTGCTGAATCTGATAGTCGTACGTATGTAAAAAAAGCCAAATAAGTGCGCCATGGTCTGTTCGCAGAAGGAACTTTTGTCCGTAGATGTATTTATGGAAGTGCTTCGTGGCCAATATGAGAGCTAGGAGTTCCCTCCTAGTCACCCAATAATTACTTTCCGGCTGCGAGAGTACGTTGCTGTAGTAGGCGACAACTTTTTCTTCTGCGTCATGAACTTGGAAGAAAATAGCTCCTATTCCAAAGTTTTTGGCATCAGCGTCGATGATGAAAGGCTTATCCGGAGCCGGATAGGTCAGCACATTCCTGAAAGCTTCTTTCGCACTGATCTAACCATTTGACCAGTTTCCCTTTTTCAGTAAGCTGATGTAAACTATTTGCGATTCCAGCAAAATCCTTCACAAAACGGCGATAATAAGTGGCTAGATCAAGAAAGCTTCGGAGCTGATGTTTGTCTTGAGTTGTTGGACATTTCTTGACGGTGTCAACCTTTTCTGGATCAGTTTTTACTCCTTCTGAGAAGATGATACGCACCAGATATTTAACTTTGGCCTTGAAAAGCGCACATTTCTCTGGATCCAATTTAAGGTGAGCTCCTCGAAGTCTTTTGAATACAGCTTTTAGGTTCTTACAATGCTCATCAAATGTTTTTCGTACGCGATTCGCAAGATTTCCAAGAGTGTCCTTGCAAAACCCACTCCATCATAGTTCGAATGGAATTACTTTGAATTCCCATAGACCTGTGGAAAAAGCCGTCTTTTCACGTTCTTGTGGGTGGATTTCTACCTACCAATACCCACTTTTCAAATCTAGGGTGGAGAACCGTTGAGCTCCTTCCATTGCAACCATAGTATCGCTAATTCTGGCAGAGGCTAGCTTTCTTTCTTCGTACCACAGTTCAGCCTACGGTAGTCTACACAAAATCGAGTGCTTCTATCTTTGTTCTTGACAAGAGCCACAGGTGGTACCCAAGGGCTTTTCGAATTTTCTATTAGCCCATATTTCTTCATGAATGATATCATTTCTTCATGATGGCTTTGCTTAGCCAATGGGAGATGTCTTGCTGGTTGTCGAATCGGTCTCGCGTCTCCTGTGTCGATTTGATATTGCACATGTTGTGGTCGACCGTACTGCCAGTTTGGTAAAGAAAATATGTCACCGTACTCATGAAGAAGGCTACCACCAATACTAAGCTGATGTTCACTTAGATTGGATGACTTGAAAATTGTAGCTTTTATAATTTTCAAGTGTTCGGGATTCACCGACTTCTGGCAGTGCCGTAGATCATACGAATTTCTATATTTCTGTACGTAAGAACTTTCTTACCGATATCCAGAATAAGCACCAGTGCCAATTATGCTACGAGATTTCTGTTGCTTAAAATTGCCTCTACTGTGAGTTTTTTGTTGTTGCGCTTAGTGTCTGAGATCTGGATAGTGGTGCCGGGCCATAGATATCAGAAACCAGCATTTGTCCCTCCAACTTTGTTCTAACTCTTTTCGCGTCTGGTAAAACAGGGCAAACAGGAGTGTTGATTGTATTGCTAGGCTGTTCTTTGGTGTTTCCGAGTCCAAAATGTTGACACACAGTTTTTTTGGTGGCAATTTGCAATGGCGTTGGAGATGTCTGTCTTCTTACAATTCCAGCATCGAGCAAGTCCATTTCGTTGACCTCTTTGGAACTGAGTTCTATGACAAGAGCACTCCTCAACTTCAAGTTATCTTACACGATGAACTCCTTGAGAAGCCTGTTCTGCTGCTTCCATTGTCACAGCGACCGCTAATGCTTCGAAAAGAGTACGTTTTGCAGCAGCTCGTTTCGTTGTTCCTCAAATCGTTGGAGAAGATTCTTTGTTCGTTGTTTTGTTCATCAAACTTGGCGAGCAAAACAGCCGTCATATTTGAGAAGTCAAAACCAGTACTTGCTTGTTCTTCAATGTCGAATTATATGTGTCTGGAGTTTCTTCTATTTGTCTCAACTGTTCTTGAAGCCGAATAATAAGGTCATTTTTCAATCCAGTAGTAGGAAGACCTCGTTTGTTTAGTTCTACCTTAAGTTCGACCAAATTTAATTCGTTCAGAGTCTGACCCATATTTCTTCAGTAACATTTCGTATTTACTTATAAGAATACACGATACACAATTCTTTCTTTTCTTTTTTTTTAGAATACGCCAACAGAAATAAGTCTTATTCCACTTTTCTGACACCAATGTAGTATTTTCACTTGGGTTCGCAAATAAAATATATTTCACTTTTAACGACTTTATTTACTTAACAAATAATTAAACACTTTTCTTCCTAACACAAGTATAAAAGTATAAGTAAAAGTAATAAAAGTATACCAATTACAAACTCAAATATCTTTTGTTACAACCAACTTTACATTTGCGCTCTCAAAAATAAACTGTATCCTCTCGCAGCCAGTAGACCGATATTTATACTGTCTTAGTACTTCTAGACACCTCTTCAAGTCTCTAGTCAAATGGTTCTAGAATTTGCTAATTGTCGATAATGTAGATTATAAAATAGAATATTGGGTTTGTGTCTTTGACTACCGGTATGTAGTATGTAGTTTATAGGAACTTTGTTATAAAATAATGTCCGTTAAGCGATTAATAGTAGTCAGGTAGTACATTTCGATATAATATCTTCATACTCTGGTTCTTAATTTAGTTGAGGAAATAAAAGTCCAACTTGAGGAGTCCTGCCATTAGTTGTAATAAATGTTTTTAATGCAGATAATTTAGCTGTCCATCTGTATTCGACGAAGATAAGTAATAAGTAAGCAACTGAGTCAAAATCAATATATCGTTCTACTTGGCCATATTTGCCCTGCCTATTCTTGGAGGTATCATGTGACCTTCAATTCCATATGATATGCATGTTTTCTTAATCTCATCACTGGTAAAATGTGTTCCATTGTCACTGTTATTTTTTAAAGGTACTCCAAATAATGTTATAAGCTCATTCATACATTGTTAATCCTGTAATGTTTTTAGTCGACGTAAAACTATAAATTTTGTAAATGCATCAATGATTATAAGTACATAACGATCAACTCCTGATTTTTCAGCAAATGGATTCATACAGTCAATGTGTATTGCTTGTATGAAAAGGGGTCGATTGCTTATCAATAGGATGTAATGATATTTTCTTCATTCGAGATGGTCTATTGGCTATTAAACAGATTACACATGAATTTAAAAATTCACGGCATCCAAAAAATGTTCCCTAATTTTTGAAAAAGTGTTTTTTTTTCGCAACTTAAAGTAAATCCTCGATCTAACAAATATTTAAATGCATAAACGACACAACGGTCCACAACTAAAAGAGCACTTGGATCTGCGTGCAATTGTGTTGGTAAATCCGGGTAGAAAATACAGGTCTTTGAGTAAATTGGTTGACAACGTATGATTTAGCTCCTCATATTCTGATGTCTGATGGATTACTTACGATGTTGTAATCAAAACACAATAATTAGGTACCTAGCGATGTCAAATCAATGAACATTTCTGTTTTTACAAAAAACAATTCACATTGAATCATTAGTTTTGGTTATTTTTTTTTATTCTGGATGTCTCACTGATGAAACAAAATTTGGTTGTATCAAAAATGATTTTTTTCATAAAAACACATAAAACAACATTAATACAATAGTTGTTAATAGGTATGTATCTCATATAATAGTGCAAATAGAAGTGCAACTGTCAATATATATGGAATTTTGTACACAGTATATAAATAAAATATGTATTTAGATTCGAATTCGAATGGATTTTGATGTGAGAAAATAAAAAGCGATTGGCAGCTCTGGCTTGATAAAGTTTGGTCAACATTTTCAATAAGCTCCGTGAGATTTTGCATAAATAAAGTGAAAAAGTATAATTAAAAACATAACGAATTGTGAAAAATTCAAATAAAACCTCAATAACTCATTTGTTAAGATGTGAGCTAACATTCGCTTATTTCTAAAGTATATTTAAACTAGTAAGATGAATGGACTTCAAAGAACCCCGCTGTAGGGGGCATTCCAAATATAAATCCCAGGGTTCAAAAAATGCGATGATTTGCTGTAAGGAGATTAATTTCTTTGCAGTACCAAAAGAATAAAAATGCAATGACCAGTTTTTTACCTTTTAACCAATAGTTCATAAAAACGTCTTTATTTGTCTGTGTTATCTTAAGAACTAACTTATAAAATTAAAATAAGAAGCTTTCTTAGTCAAACCGACTAGCTCGGTGGTGAAAAACCAAACTTAGTTAGAGGAAAGATGAATAACAAAATAGAGATTTTACAGATTACTCAACTTCATTAATACATATGGTAACCTAATTAGCGTTATATAGAAACAAAGTAGGCTTTCCATTTTTAATATATTATTTGAATATAATTATTTGAATTTAATAAAACTGACTTCAACATTCCGGCCTCCCTTTGCAGGAATGCAAAGAGTAACAAAATCAATGTATCCAAAATGTATATAGTTTCCAATTCGTAAGTCCATCGGCGGAGGTATTTTATTTTGGAAGCGCCTCGATTCGCTACCCAGGAAAAAATATAATTAGTAAATCCAACGTTGAGGGTTGTTTAAAGAGTGACTTTACTCACTCTGACATGTTAATGGGAAAGGTTTTAAATTCAAGCTTAATAAGTTAATTTACAGGTTGAAATTTATAAGGTGCTGTGCATTCGTAACTACTTTAATACATATACAAATATGACCTTATATCAAAAACTAAATAAATTTCGATGTATTTTTTTTGTAAAGTATGATACGAGTACACCTGAAACAATTTCTGATCGACGGGCAAAAGACACAATTTCACTATAAGGCGTAAAATTTCTCCTTGTTGAGTCTTAAGTGTAACCACGCGTACCTTTCCATCGTTCCCTGGGTGAACAGCCACAACTTTTCCAAGACGCCATTGAGTGGGTGGTAAGTTTTCATTGCGCACAACCACAACGTCTCCAATTTCAATATTACGTTTAGGGAATTTCCACTTTGTTCTTCGCTGAAGGTCAGTCAAATATTCTTCCTTCCATCGCTTGGAAAAGGAGTGTAAGATTTGTTGAACTCTTTACCAATTCTTTAAAGTGGTACTTTCACCAAATTTGGCAGCGAAAGTAAAGGTGCACCTTTCAAGAAATGACCTGGTGTTAAAGGAAGAGTCTCAAAAGGATTTTGGCATATTATAAAAATAGGGCGGGAATTAATACAAGACTCAATTTTGATGAGCAGTGTAGAGAGCTCTTTGAAAGTTAGTTTGGAGTTTCCAACAACTTTCTTAAAATGGGTTTTAAAGGACTTTATTCCGGCCTCCCAAAGGCTGCCCATATGAGGGGAACCTGGTGGAATAAAATTCCATTTCAAATTCCTAGGCAAATACATTTTTTTCAGCTTCCGAGGTTGAGTCTGCCAAAGCCTTTCGAATCTCTTTAGTGAGAAATTTATTAGCACCCACAAAATTGGTCCCGTTGTCGGAAAAAAGTTGTTGGAGTACACCTCTTCGTCCGACAAATCTATCGAGAGCTGCCAAAAACTAGTCTCTAAAAAGACTTCCAACTGCTTCTAAAAGTAGAGCTTTTGTACAGAGACAAATAAGAAGACAAGCATAAGCTTTTATGGCTTGATAGAACCGACCCTTCTGAGACTTTAATTCGAAGGGGCCAGCGAAATCCAGTCCTACATGGGTGAACGGAAACGAATAGTTAACTCTTTCGGGTGGGAGTGTTCCCATTAGCTGGGTCTGAAATCCTTTTGTGCAAAACACAAACTATGCAGCAATTTATTTAGAGTTTTACTAAGTTTTTTAGTTTTGGAATCAAAAACTCATTAAGCACAAACTTGCTGGTTCCCTTCATGTAAGGAAATTTTATGGACAAATCCAACCAACAATTTTGATAATGGACATGAATATGGCAATATAATTGGGAATTTTTCGTTATACCTCAAATTTGCGTTGGTTAAACGACCGTTCACTCTGATGATTAGCTGCGAATCTAAAAAGGGGTTAAGAGATAGAATTGAACTATTCTTATTCAACGGTTTCGAACTATAGAGACATTTGTACTCTTCACTAAAATAAAGGCGTTGTGCTTATATTACTAGTCGAGATGTTACAAGAACTATTTCAGAATTACCCAACTTTATAGGAAAGTATCTGTGTGGATAGAAACGTTTTCTTTTAGGAGATTTATAAATCGGAACAAATATGATATTACTTCTATAGCACCACCGTAACATGAAAATCATCTCAATATATCAACATTTGCATTCAAGTTTAATACAAAGCTGTTGACTTTCCTTGTTTAAAGGTTCCAATTGGGATATTTCTGAACTTTTGTAAATGGCCAGGAATCTTTGGATAACCTCAACCAATTTGGTCCATGCCACCACTGGGCATTATTTATCAACATTTGAGGCATAACACCTCGAGAACCGAGGTCTGCAGGATTATGTTCAGAAGGGACATGTCTCCAAGAACTACCTGGAGGACTTTCAGTTTGACGAGCAGTGTAGAGAACTCTTTGAAAGTTAGTTTGGAGTTTCCAACAACTTTCTTAAAATGGGTTTTAAGTGACTTTATTCCGGCCTCCCAAAGGCTGCCCATATGAGGGGAACCTGGTGGAGTAAAATTCCATTTCAAATTCCTAGGCAAATACATTTTTGTTGCCGACCAATAGAAGTGGACTCTATGGGGACGGTACTTAAAGAAGTGTTGGGTAGCGAAAAGGATCTTGTATCAGGAGAGGTAGGTAAAGTAAAGTGCAGTAAACTGTGCCGTCTCTTAACACAGTGGTCACAGGACACTTTACTTTTACATTCATACACCGAATGTGTGAGCGCAAGACAGATGTAGCAGTACTTTTGGGATTGAACTAGCTTGCGTCGGGATGCGACATCCATTTCTAAAAATTTCTTGTATAAGCGCAAGGGATGATTGCTGTCTTATATTTTACAATAAAAACTCCTTTGTGCTGTATGAAATTTGATTAACCTTTTAACGTGAGCATTGCGTAACTTCTTCCACCGATTCAAGAATTTTATATCTAGAAGCGAGAACTTTTGTGAAACAAGAAAAACTGAAATCGGATCCCAATTTTCAATATTAACGCTAAAGCTTGAAAAACTTCCTAAGCAATCGTGCACGGTTCTATGTAATTTTCTTAAGGCAGATCCACTTCCAATAGTGATTGATGTAATTGAAAAAAGTGTTTTAAGTTGAGTATTTATTAAGATTCTTTTATTTTCTACTGACATTTTAAAGCTCCCCACGCAAGAATAAAATTATCTACAGTTAGTGAAAACTTGTGGACAATATCATGGGCTTCCTGTTTTGTTTTTAAGCGTAGATGATATAGCTTTTCTACATCACTTCAGCGGGGGTGGTTCGCATAAATCGATGTGAACATGTCACGAAAGGTAGGCCAGGATTTGTAGTTACCCTCGAAACATTCCACGTCGCAAGGTGGAACTTTAGTTCCAAAATCTGGCTTAATGGATCCAGATATTTAACAATGTTCTACATTTTCTTTCATGTTTGTTTTCACTTGTATTCATCTCAATTTAATTGATTATACTACCCACTGTACTGAAATAATTCAGTGAAACTGACTTGTATTTAGCTTTTATTGTCGATAATTTTTCATCGTCAAAGGTTTTATCCTCATTACCTAAGCATTGATCGAAAGTTATCCCATAAATCCTCTAATTCCTTTTTCCATACTTTGAACATACCAGAAGTCATCATTTCCTTATATGGCACATCCCGAAAACTTTCAATAGTTTCGTTAATTTGCTTAACGCTCACATAAAAATCTTTAGAACCAGCCTCAGAAACGATGAAAAATGAAAATTAATTTGTTCTCAAACGAAGAAAAAAGGTGCACGAAATGCAATAAACTTTCAAAAATTTAGAAATAATTAAATTTCTTAACAATTTTTACTTTAAGAAACCAGAAAATTCTTTTAAAATAAAAGAAAGAAAAAGAACCGATTATTCTGAATATTATCTCTAGCACTGTTTGGCTTGTTCACCAAAAAAATTCTAGAAAAATTAACTAAAATAAAAATTCGATAATCCTTAACGGGATTTCAAAACACCGTAATAAAATAATCACGAGATTAAAAGAAACCGTAGCGAACTGTACTCAACCTTTCGACAAAAAACCGTATCAAATATATGTATATACCCACTTTAAAAATATTTTTTATATCACTTTAATTAAATTTCAATTAATTATCTTCATGAATAAAATGTCTATCATTAAATGTGCACATGAGTGAGGAAAATTTTTATTTTTAATAAACCAATAAAATGATCTTAATCACTATTAAATAAATTATATACCAAATAAATGTTAACTATATAATATAGTATAATATAAAATCATCGCTAAATTTTAATGCACAGCACCTACCTTGGATAAAGGGATTTCCAATCGGAAAAGATTCCAATGATTACGATTCGCATCAATTCAATTTTTCCAAAAATAACTCAAAGGGTTATGAGTTGTGTTCACAAAATTAATTGCTGTCCAAATATCTAATATCCGGCTCAACTGGATCAAAAATGTAGGGGGAATTCCAAATATAAATCCCAGGGTTAAAAAAATGCGATGATTTGCTGTAAGAGGATTAATTTCTTTGCAGTACCAAAAGAATAAAAAATGCAATAACCAGTTTTTTACCTTTAAACCAATATTTCATAAAAACATCTTTATTTGTCTATGTTATCTTAAGAACTAACTTATAAAATTAAAACAAGAAGCTTTCTTAGTCAAACCGACTAGCTCGGTGGTGAAAAACCAAACTTAGTTAGAGGAAAGATGAATAACAAAATAGAGAGTTTACAGATTACTCAACTTCATAAAAACATATGGTGACCTAATTAGCGTTATATAAAAACAAAGCGCCTAAGAGTAGGCTTTCCATTTTAATACATTATCTGAATATAATTATTTGAATTTAATAAAACTGACGTCAACACCCGCCAAATAAAAGTAACAACAACATCCAGTTAAACAATAATATAAAAATGTCTGCCACCGAATCACAAAAATGATCGTGTTCTGAAATTTCACCGAAATACAACCAACGCTTGATAATCCCAACACGCAAGTTCCCCAAATTGGCAATATGCAAGTGGTGCATGTCAAATCTGTGAAACGATCACTAGCATCGATACTTGATGACCGCTTGAAACACTTGGCTACAAAATCTGACTTGGTTGAAATCAACACCAAGATGATTTACCTAAAACGTAGCACCGTTGTGTTGCAATCGAAACTTCAATTGGTAGAGAAAAGATGCCAAGTGCTGGAACGGCAAATTGATTTTCTTGAATGAAAAGGCAATGAAAAGAACTTGATACTGCATATTCCGAGACAGGAGGACGATCAGCATGTGATTGAGAAAACGAAAAATTTGTGCTTGGAATTATTACAAGAAAACAATCCAACGAAAATTACAAGAATAAAAGTTATTCGCTCCAGGAGCAACAGGGTTGCGAATGTTGTCGTTGAAATGCAGCACACTGATGACGTGTCACATATATTGAGATCTGCCCATCAAGCTGCGTGACACTGGAATCTCCATCCGCCGAGATTATATTCGAGCTGCCCGTGATAAGCGAAGACGTCTCATGCAAATAAAAGCAAACATGCAGACACATAACAAAAACATGAAAGTAATAATTAGAGGACAAACACTTATCTGCGAATATAAAACTTTTTATCTGGATCATGATAACATGTTTAAATGCGACAAAGAAGATGGATGGCAACGACAATAATAAACAAAATTATGACAGCCTGCGATGACAGCAACAATTTGACGGAATTGCACAACCAACCAAAAACGTCGGTAATACTGTCCACATACCAGGAAACAGGGCTGTAGTTGAGAATTCAAATTCTAGTATTTACTATTAATGCCCTGTGCCGTTGTATAAATAATTTAATTTCAAGCAATTTAGATAGTAAACAAAAATATTTTAAAATTTTATCTTATAATGTGTCAGGTCTGACCAATAAAGCACTATTAAGTGGTTTTTATAAATTTGTAAACAAGTTTGACCTAATTTTTTTTATTTGAAACTTTTGTAACCGAGAACAATTTTGCAAGTATAGAAAACAAATTAATAGATTTTAGTTTATATGGATCCTGGCAATACGTAGCCATGCACGAGGAAGAGCAAGCGGAGGATGTTATTTGGGTTTAAAAAAAGAGTTTAAGTTTTAAATGTGAGTTCCGTAACCAAAACCAGCTAACGTACCTTAAATTGGAAATTAACACCAAATCCCTTTTGATACTTCCTTTGTATTTGAACTGCAATAAATGGGATGAGGATTTCGAAAGACTCAGCGAGATATTTAATACAATCGATTAATCGAAAATTATGCTGGTTGGGGATCTGAACGCGAGAATCGGACGAGTAGCGGGAACAATTAATGATGCAAAGGGAATCACTAGGCAATCTAAAGATATAATATGCAATTCAAGAGGAAAGAGAATAATTGAACTGTGCGATTCTTTTGGACTGAGAATTCAAAAGGGAACAATGCCCAGTGACGTTTTGGGAAATTTTAATTTTGTTGGGGGCCAAGGATCATCAACTATTGATTATTGTATTATAGGTGAAGATTGGGAACCATTTGGGACTGATTTTGAAGTACAAGAATTACCATACTCAGATCATCTTCCAGTGGTTGTTACGTTTTGGACAAACGAGCGAAGAGAATGATAACGGACAACTATTGCCCAGAATTAACCTGAAACACTCAAAAGCCTCAATATACAGATAGCGTCTGGACATCAATCTCTAAGGTCACCAAAATGCAGACTTTCTCATGTTGGAATAATCCGTTAAGGTGTCTTAGCTACAGCAACAGTTTAGTGTTAAAAGCATCAAAATGTAAAAGGAGCCTTGGCTTGATGAAGAATTCCAGAAGGCCCGCAAAATAGCATGGTTGTGAAGCTTCAGAAATTCTACATAGCGCAAAGCAGTTAAGCACAAAGTATTCGTAGCTGTGTCAGAGAGTATTCAGTTGCATGGGCTCAAGTATGGGGTGTAAGAAGTCTCATACGATAGAGAAGCTCTTAACGCATTATTAAAACCGATGTCCCATTTACCTACTACAATGGCAAATTATCTTGTAATGCTCGGTTTGTCACCTCTATTCATAAAGGCCTTGAAACTGCAAGCCGATTTTCTTATGAATAGCTTGAAACTAACATAGACATAGACATAGACCTGATTTACCACTAGAATTCAGCATTTGCAACTTGAGGGAAAGAGAAGACGTCACTCATTTTGTAGGAAGATGCCCAACTCTTCGAGAATCGAGGAGAGTCATATTTATGAGTGATTTTTAACAGGAGAGCAAGTATTAACAGAGTAGAATGAAATGAACGTAGAAAGACTATATGAATACTCGTATCGTGTAGTTGCGCTTACGTATAGAGCAAGAACAATTAACGAAGATTTTTAATAAATAAAGGCACAAATGTAAATTATTTGAATTTTTCAATGTATATATATTTTTAAATTCCATTTTTAAAGATGTATTGTAAAATTCTGGTAACTCTGTAATGAATTTAAATATAAATATGATAGTTGTTAATCTGGCAGACGGCAAATGGCTTGTGATAATGATTTTTGTATATTTTTATATGTATTTAATTTTAAACTCAGATTGCAAGTCAATAAAAATCAATCTTATTTATTATCTATCTATCTATCTAAAAAAGCTTAAAATCAGAAAATATTTCATTATTTATTAAAAAAACCTAAGGGGGGCAACTGTCAATATTAATAGAAATTTCTATATTCAAAAAAATATTTTATTTCTAATTCTAATGGACTTTGAGTTGAAAAAGAAACTCTTCTTCAAATAAAATATTTAAATTCAGAAGTTTTCCACTTTTTTTTTTTAATTAATTAAAAAAATTAGGAGTCTACTCGCCCCCTGCCTACGCCATTGAACTTGGGTATTTACTTAGTTATTATTTAGCATATGTTTACAAAGATTTTGAATTGACAATTCTCTTATTCGGATATCACATGGGATATCTATTTTCCAATGGCTCTAATAATGGGATGAGCACTTCCATGAAGTAGCGGACAAAAAAAGTAAAGTTTGTTACCAATTTCACAAAATTTTTCTAATCCACCATCACTTTTTTCTTTCTTCTAAAATCAAAATCGGAGAATACGATAACTCAGGAGCCAAAAACTAAAAATGGATTCTTGTAGAACAGTTAGGTGCAAATATTTTTTAATATGGGAGGGGAACTATCTCTGCCCGTTTGGCTGGGAAAGGCAATTTCATAAAAAAGTACTAAAAATGTAAAACAAAATATTTAAAAATAACGCGAATACTTTCAAATAAGTGTTATAACTTTTTTAAAGCCAATACCTTAATCTTTTAGCTAATTTTTAAATCAAGTGGAATCTAGCTATGCATAGTTTAAAAAAAAACGGGTTTTAAACTCAAACTTTGGGAAGAAAAGGATAAAAAAGTTTTATTTTTTAAAACTGTAAAATTAAATAATATTTTTTTCACAAACTCGTTGCTCTGATTAATTCTTAATCAAAAACTGAAAACTATGTGATTTTACTACTTTTACTACTTTTTTATTAGATTTTTTTATTTACGGTGATCTCTCTTTGAGGGGAGAGTGCCATAACTACGGTGCCGCAAAATAATAACGGATTTTTGTATGAAATAGGCCAGCTACGGCCACAAAATGTTCTTCTAAAAATTAACGTGAGTTGCCAAAAATATTTTAGACATCACTTTTAGAGGTAAGAACTTACTATGCCACAAGATTTTAATTTATCTATGAAGATGGAATGTATAACATATGTATAGTACATTTGTTTTAACATTTAAAATATCTTAATAATTTAATATTTGAGTACAAAACCTCGTATATTTGTCCCACACGTAACATGAGTTATCATGGAATTACCTGGAAGTTACCAGTGCGGGTCCCACCCAGGAAGTTTTACGGTGGCGCACTAAATTGGGGATCTAAAAACGTATATCTCAAAGAAAAAAACATGAAATGAGATATGCATGGCTTTTTCTATCATTTCAAAACTATATTTTTTTCCGGAGATACAATTCTCCATAAAAAGACTCAGGCAATGCTCTATAGAGCTCAATAAATGATATCCAAGACTCACAGCTACGTATTGTGGTGCCTTTTTCCCAAAGGCTGAGGTGAGCTCGTTGGGGTCTAGGATATCCCGAAGAAAGCACAATAAAACTCGGGTTTTAAGAAGGTTAGAACTCGGTTTAATTATCTTTTACTGCTTACGAAGTTTTCTTTACAATATTTCATAAAAACTCTTTAACTTACGATAAATAACACAGTATTTCATATAAGTGGCAGGCCAACATTCTGCTCAGCAGGAACAGACAGGGAATAGTGAATACACACGCCCGCAACTTACTCAGAAGGAGCAAGAGGAGAAGATCGGTTAGGGACCTAGTTCCTGCCCAAGGCTAGTCCAAGAGAAAATAGGGTAAGCCCACAACTTAGTCAGGAGCAGTAAGAGGGGACGAACGGTTAGGAATCTAATTCCTGCCCAAAGCTAGTCCAAAGGAAAATCGGGTAAGCCCACAGCTTACTCAGGAGCAGTAAGGGGAAGAACGGTTAGGAACGCTTCGTTACAGTATAGTCATATTAAGGCCTATACTCGAACACGATCAGAATGCAACTGCAATATTCCTTGAATGCGTCATGCACATTCGCACACATAGAACACAAACAAAGGCACAGACTCGAAAAATCAAAATATTTTGATTTTGTCTACACCTAGAAATCATTGTTTTTTTTTTTTTTTTTTTTTTTAATTCATTTTTATTTCATTTTAACTTATAACTATCTTAAAGCTAGACAAAAATGTTTAAAACTAGCCTAATTATCAATAACTTACAACTAATTTACTGGCCCTTTACGGGCGCTCTAAATTAAACAATAACTCTTACAACTAATGTCTTTCGACCTAAAAACTATTTTAATTAAATCTAATTTTTTTTTTATTTATTTTATATTTCAAAAAACTTATATACAAAAAACTTGATATCTGATCATTTTTTTTTTTTTTTTTTTTTTTTTTTTTTTACCTATAAACTAAACCTAAATATATATTCAAAATAATTAAAACTAAATAAAACTAACTTATACTAACTAAAAATAACTTAAACTACTTAAAATACCTAATAATACTTATAACTACTTAAAAACTAGAACAGCCACAGCAGCATTTTTTTCGTTTTTTAATTTTTTGTTTTGTTTATTTTTTATATGCATGCAGACACACACCAGCATGCAATCCACCCACACATGTACATACGCACATACATATACGTACGCACATACATGTACAGACACGCAGATACATGCACGTATGCCCCCGCATACATACATATTTTTAATTTTTTTTTGGTGCCACCCTAACTGTTCCCTATACCTAATGCCCTAGATCTATGTAAGTCGACCAAGATATATCATCTTCATCGACTTTATGTATCACGATGCTGTTCAGAGAGCCACCAGAACTGGTTCTCCTGTTTCGCCCTATCCCTCCGGTCCCGATCGGACACAGTCCTACTGAACCGAAGGCGCTCTTCTCCACCTTGAGCGATGACGTCTCGACCATACAGGAGTCGCCTATCCACAGTTTTCCGGCTGACGTGGTAGATGAGCGGAACCGCCCCTCCATCCTGTATCAGCCCTCGACTGTCTAAATAGAGGAATGCCTCGGGAGGGATGTAACCACTTAACCGCGCACTCTCAAAATATTCGTTATTGGGGTAATACGCCCCAAAAATTAAGCTGTTAGTTGAGGACATCGCTCTTGCAACGTGACCCCGAATCAGCTTGAACACAAAATTATCTATTCTGTTTATGTTGGCTCCGTTGTATAGAACCTGGTTGGAATAATATCTTGTGTACTCCGACTCTGGTGTTCTGTGTAATCCAAGGCAACGTCTAAGACATTGCCTCTCAAACACCCGAATCTTTTCCATTTGAGATGGGGCAACGTTGAACCACACCCGGCATCCGTAGGCAATCATCGGCCTGATGAGGGCCATATAGCAAATCACCTTCACCCTGCTGTCAAGACGGCTGCTATAAAACAGTCGTTTTGTCAAGGCAAAGGCTCCCCTAGCCCTGGCCAAAGCAGCACCAATATGTCTGTCGAAATACAGGTACTGATCCAACCAGATGCCAAGGTACTTTACTACACTTTTACTCGCCAGTGGATGTCCATGTGGCCCTACGATCACCAGCTTGCGCCAGTTCTTTCTCGTATCCCTTGAGGCGCTAGACAACGGAGTCCTAAACAAAATAGTTTCTGATTTCTGGAAGTTGATTTTCAACTTCCAGTCATCACAATATCGCTGAATCTTGTCGAAGTCACTCTGCAAGAGACTTTTGATGACCTCAACTGTATTAGCTGTTCTGTACGCAATTAGATCGTCGGCGTACGCAATTGCCTGAGTTAGACTACCTATCAGATCGCTGGTGTAAATGCTGAATAGAATCGGCGAGTTAACCGCTCCCTGCTGAAGACCATTATTAATATTAAAAATTGCGGTAGAAGTTACATTGCCACTCTTGACAACAAACTTTCTACCATTTAGCATGTCATAAAGCATATACAATAGAGGTTTACTTATACCTAGTCTGGTTAGCTTTAGATAGAGACCTTCTAACCATACGGTGTCGAAGGCCTTCTCCAAATCAACCAGACAGGCACCCGTACACTGCTTTTTAGTTTTGTTCCATTGGATATCAGAAACTAGTTTAGACGCGGCATGAATTGTGTCATGTCCCGCCTTAAAACCGAACTGATTATCCGGGATGATTTTTTTGTCCTCCGCCCACTTGAACAGGGCTCTATTAATAACCTTTTCAAATACTTTGCTGATACTCGGAAGAAGACTTATCGACCGGAGATTCGCCGGATTGGAGTTGTCCTTTCCCTTTTTTGGGAGAGGGTGCACTACAGCTGTCTTCCACCGCACTGGATAATATGCATTATTCAGCGCGTTGTTAAACAGTGTGGTATAAATGTCAACTGCTTCTTGAGGCAAATGTCGTAGTACAACGTTGGATATACCATCGACTCCTGCAGACTTCTTTTTCTTTAATGAATCGAAGATGAGCTGGAGCTCATTCTTCGAAATTAACAGGGGACTGGGCCCATTTCGGTCGGCGAGTATAGCGTTTGCCAAATCTTCATCATTAAACCCGGTAAAACCAAGGTTCTCAGATCGCCATTCGCTTATATCGTTTCGGAGCCATAAGTGATGAAGCAGAGCTCTGTTCTCCAGGTCATGATTCGGGCGAATGCTAGCATTCACCTTGTACACTTGCTGGAAAGCAGCCCCCACAGCATCCACCTTCTCCTGCGGATCTTCGATTATGAAGAGGTCATCGTCCAAGACGGCGTCATCTGGGTCATCTAGAAATCTGTGTATTCACTAGCCCGAACACACTCCACATTTAATCACACTGACACAAGTTGCATACACCAGTGTTATGTGTATGTGCAGCTTTACAAAGTGGTAGGGTATAGAAAATACATGATATATGCGACAGACAGATACGAATACTCACAAACTACACAAGCTAATAATTCTTCATCAGCAGGCAGAGAATTTTAATCATGCACAGGCAGATAGTTTCCTTGACGGCTCATTGGTACGTCTGTTGAAAAGCAAAACGGACCCAAATTTTCCTATGGCTATGATATATCTGTATAATATATTGTCTATAGCTTTGTAGATTGTGTAAGATACAAATTAATTTGTAATGAAATTAAGGATGTACGAACAGCTATAAAATTTCTTACCAAATGATAGAAGGCCGCTATTAAGCATACTGAGCTTAATGGTGCTTGGTAACGAAACAAGTTTGCCAGCAGAATTCTTCATTTTGCATTTTTCCAAATCCGTGTAAGTTGATGAAGATCTAGGAAAGTGAAAGTTTTATTTTAAATTTGTAAATTTTTATTAATTTTGTTTAATAATTACATAATATAGGATTTCGAAACTCGAGGGATTTTTAAAATATTACGAATTACCGAGAGTTTGAGATATTAAATGGTTCAAAATTTTCGAGAGAAAAAATCAATTACTATTTACTAACTGTCAATTTAGTAACAAAATCAAATGCTTAGGAACGCATAAGTCGATATGTATGTACATATAATGTGAATAAATTATAGGAAAGTATTTCGAAAGAATGTTAATTTGCTTCAAAGCACATCCCAGAGACTGATCTTATATCAGTGTCATTTTGCAGACAGATGCTCTATAATGTGTCGAATGAGGCTCTTGCTTCCTTTACTGACACCTCTGACAAAGACTGATGTATCATCCTCGTCTTCATTCTTACTTTTTTCATTTTTATCTTTTTATTTTATTTTTATTATGGCATAATTTACTCACATAGATAGAAGTCTTATCAGCAAGAGCAAATTTCAGTATCGTTATACTATTTTACAAAAAATGTGCATTATATTTAAAAGGAAATATACAAAACAGTTTGTTTAGTAAAATTATGAATTTTCCAAAACAGTATTATTAATATTGAATTAAAGAAAACAAAATCAAATTAGTTAAACATAAGATAATCATTAATCATTAAAACGATTAATAATTAAAAATCATCACCATCACTATTATCATCGCTTTTTAACTCAACCATGTTAATTAAGGGACACGAACTGAAAAATTCTATAAGATTTTTTTCAAACATCGTCGGGCTGCTTATGATTTTATTAGAGCAAATTAGGGAGTTCCACAAACGAATTGAGTAAACACAAAATTGCCGTTGAGACACAAAAAATGAGTAACGAACTGGAATAAGGTTACAGGATCTTTCAGAACGCTTACATTTTATTTTATTATATAAATATTCAGGTTGACGTGACGTGAGCAAGGTTAATGTTTTTATTTTAAATAGATTATGAAGTGATACACCAAATATTGACTTTGAAAACATTGAGATATGGTCGTATCTTCTAAGACCATAAATATACCGTGCAATGCTCATTTGTATTTGTATCTGTAACAGATAAAAATTCGGCATCTGTTAGGGAACCCGAGGCAGCAACATATTCTTCATCCACCTAAACAAAGTCATAAAAAGTCATACCGCGGATAACAACAGTGGTGTTGTTTTTAGTTCTTCTTCTTCTGTAATTATAGACTGATTTTTTTTTATTAAGGATTGTTAGTGGTCTAACAGCTCTACATGACTTGCTAATCAGTGAAATAGCCATCAAGATCGTGATATTCACAATTATCTGGTTTTTGGCAGATTCTAAAATAAGCTTAACAATTTCTTAGCGATTGAACGTCATAGAATTATGGATCATGCCTTGGCCCAATGGAAGTGGTATTCGGCGGAAAGAGGTAGAGTCTTACATTGGATTATTGTAGATATTGTATAAAAAGACTAAAATGTGTCCAGTTTTGTCGATTTATATTCACGTTAAATGTTAAAAGCAGATCGGTTAAAAGTTCCGTGATTCCGTGAGTAGCACTATAACCAGTATGAAACGATTTCACTCATTTAAAAGTCGCGCCTTCATTGATTTGCCTTCCACTAAACAACTTAAAATCAAATTCTCATTCGATACAAGTTTAAAATTCTTATAAAATGTACCTCCATTTAATCTAATAACTTTGAATTGTCGAGTTGTGTTTTCTAATAAAGACATGACAAATTTTTACATCTCTTCAATAAATGGATGTAAGGTGTGCTGTGTGGCTTGTGGCACCATCCTGTTAAAACTACTCGTCGTACATATCTTATAATTTGAGCCAAAAATAATCGAAATAATAAGGGTATTCATGTAACGGCGGAAAACCCAGATAAACCTCAGAAACGAGATAATTTTATCTCCGCAGGAATGAACTGTCAAAGTTTGTATGGGGAAATTATTCTACAAATCAGATGAAATTATCTCATGAATTTGATGTAGAAAGAGAATAAACAATCCTCATAAATTTAATTCAAAGAACATCTGATTGTTTTCAACAAGTATATTTAAGGGGGTGTTCAAGCAAACGTCTGGCGGAAAATGATATCTTTCTGCAAAGCAGAAAATTATCTTGTTACATGAATACTCGTAATGAGAGCGCCGTGGAATTGACAGATTTGAATCATTTGCTACGGATGCCTGAACATCAGGGATATTTTCGACACTTCGAACAACACGTTGTCTCACAGACGCGATAATATCACACATCAAATTTGTTGACTCAAATGTTTGCACTAAATTAGTTGTAGTCTGTCTACTAGGGAGTATTACGACCAAAAATTGGAGTTAACACTCTTAAAGTTGCGGTCACCGACTGCGAATTTCGGTAGAATATTTTTATAATTTGCAGACTCGTACTTCACCATGATCAAAATGTTGAGTTTACTGAATTAATTGACAATGAAAATGTTCGAAAGGGTTCACTAATTAAACTCAAAGTTGTGAAGTCCATAAAAAACCCGAAACCGCGTCCTTTTTCTGTGTACCGATGATTTTTTTGTTGAATTATATATAATCTGCTTAAAATATACCCATAGATTTTTTCGAAATATTAAGAGATTTTCTAGGGAACTCGTGATAACTTTGAATTATAGCGAGGGGTACCGGGAAATATCGGCCAGCGACATAACGCCAAATTTCCATGTTCGTTTTTATTTCACTTTTATTTAAAAAACAGATTCCTAACTTTTTCCAGATTTGCACCCCTGAAACGTATTGGAGTCTCCCTCTTTTTCAAAAATATCGATCAATTATATAGTAATCCTGCTTTTTAAAATTCCATTTAATCACGCTCCGCCCATTTTGTATTTTGATAAATGTTTTACAAAAAAATTTGCATGTAGGATCCTGAAAGGGAAATAAACAAAAGAATAAGATCTCTCAATTGAATTCCCAACCAGAACTGGTTTTATTTTACTTTTTAAGCACTATTTTATACTAGGAGCTTGTTAACGTTCGATAAACAAATTTAATAAATGAATGAATGATTGAACATTTTTCTTAAACTAAGTGAAATATTATTAATTTACAACTGATAATTTAAAATTATGGAATTGATCGGCAGAACGCCTTCTTGTGAATATGAACTCTTCTGCCATAAGAGTGAAGTTGTTGGGAAGGTTCATCTGTATGAAGGAAAACATGAATTATGTATGAAGAAGAAAACGCAAACAATATGTAAAATATTATTTTTGTTTTGTTTTTGTGGACTTTGTGGATTACAGAAAAATTGAATGAGTTTTATGACCCTTAGTCCAAAATGCGTTTGGCTCGGGACGATAGTTGGGCTCATCAGTTAGATGCTATCGTACCCTTCTAAGACGCAATATTTTTTGCTCGATGATTACCGACTCTAATAAAATGTACAGCATATACACACTGCAAATTATATTTTTCTAGGGGAATTTGGTTAAGCTCATGCACCTAGAAATATGTTATATGCACGTGGTCTGGCCAATAATTATGTAAGAAGAAGAAAACGCAAACAATACGTAAAATATTATTTTTGTTTTGTTTTTGTGGACTTTGTGGATTACAGCCAAATTGAATGAGTTTTATGACCTTTAGTCCAAAATGCGTTTCGCCCGGGCACGATAGTTCGGCTCATCATTTAGATGCTATCGTAACCTTCTAAGACGCAATATTTTTTGGTCGATGATTACCGACTCTAATAAAATTTACAGCATATACATGCTGCAAATTATATTTTTCTAGGGGAATTTGGTTAAACTCATTTACCTAGAAATATATTATATGCCCGTGATCTGGACAATAATTATGTATGAAGCAGAAAACGCAAACAATATTTAAATGGAAAACATGAATCCAATTTTGTAGGTTTTTGCTGCTGAACATGTTGTTAGAACCATGATGTTCACGCTGGATAGGCTTAAGATTTTGCGTCATGTCTGTAAATTTATTGAAAAGATCATTGTTGGCAGAACATATTGCTTGGAAGTCTTAATGTACTCGTATATTAATAGACCGTAAACTTCTTACTCAGAGAGGAAAATTAAATTCTATTCTTTTTGCTTATGGTGTCTTGTATAGTATTATTGTATTGAGTGTCCGGTGTTGTTGTCTATATTTTCTATTATGAGCCTTCTTGAAACTTAAATCCGTCCAGCGTTGCACAGGACAAAAGTCATTGCCATGAACTCAAACAATCCAAAGGAGTGATGGTAGCTGTTTTGGGGATTTCTTCCGGTTCTACAGGGATTTGATAGTATTGTAACAAATTGTACTGAGTACTTTTGAATCCCTAACGGACTTTATTTTATAAGAAAACGCCTGAAAGTGTTATAAGCAACTTATCTATTCCCGAGGTTTTCTTCTAATGGTCAAAGACACAAACTCAAGAGGTATCTAGAAGTATTAAAACAATATAAATACCGGTACATTGACAGCGAGAGGACACAGGTTAACTTTGCGAGCGCAAGTGTAAGCTTGGTTATGACAAAGGATAAGTTCTAATTGGTATACTTTTTTTCACGTGGAATAATAAAGCGTGTATTGTGTTAGAAACAAAAGTGTTTAATTAATTATGAAGGAAATAATTGTAAGTTCATAAAAAGAAGATAGGTTTTATGTGGGAGCCTTAGAGAAAATACTACATTGGTGTCAGAAAAGTGGAATAAAACTTATTTCATTGGTGCATTAAAAAAATTGTGTATCGTCAATTTTTATAAGTAAATACGAAAAGTAATTTAAGACAAATGGGTAGGACTCTAAACGACTTTGATTTGGTCGAACTTAGGGCGGAACTCAACAAACGAGGTCTTGCTATTAGAGGATCGAAAAATTACCTATTATTCGGTTGCAAGAACAGTTAAGACAAAAAGAAGAAAGTCCAGAAATATTTCAATTCGATATTGAAATTTCGGAAGAATAAAAAAGTACTGGTTTTAACTTCCCCAATATGGTGGTTATGCTGGCCAAATTTGATGTTCAATAGAACGAACAAAGTAATCTTATCGAACGATTTCAGAAACATCGAAACGAGCAAAAAATCTTGTCGAATAATAAAGCAATTTTGTTTCTAGAAGAACCCTAATCGCAGGTAAGCTAGATACATTCGATATCAAATGCATTGCTCTTAAAGAACGTGTGGAAGACGTCGGAGAGCAATTTTGAAAGTAGACGCAGAAAGAAGAAACTCTTTCAAACAAGGTTCTCACGGCAAACTGGTTAAGCATCGCTCCAAAGAGAAAATAAGCCAATGTATCAAGAGGAGTGCTATAATAATTACCTTAAAATTAGCTTTTGGAATGTTAATGTAATAAAAAATGTATATAATTTAGATAATATTGAAGTAAGTTTAATACTTAATTTAAATATTTTTTGTTTAAGTAAAACCTGGATATTAGATCATTTAAAACAAACTACATTTAAAATGTTTGAAGACTACAGAATATTTTACTCAGATGCTATTAAAGATAAATCAAGAGGAAGAGGAAAATGAAGGTTGCAATTTTTTGTAAAAAATCCAGCAAAATGTAGTGTACTTAGAGAGATTAGCAAAACAAACTCATGTATAGTACTAGAGGTAATTTATCAGCGATCGAAGTATATAATATTCTTTATCTACCTCTGTCCTAAGGAAATGGATAGCAAAACGTGTTGTGAATTAATGGAAGAGGAGCTTGAATATATACGTACGAATCACTTCGAGCATACCATAATAATTGGAGGAGACGCAAATGCTCGCTTCGGACTTTCGAATCAATTAGATGGTGATATGCTAGTAAGGTCACATTTATCTCACACTAAAAGTAGGAGAGACACACATATAAGTAGGAGAGGTAAATTACTATGTGAGATATTTGTAAGCCCTGGGATGTTGCTCATAAAGGGGAGAAGCATGGCAACTTCACATTAGACGCACATCAGGGTCGAAGTATTGTGGATACTGTATGGGTAAATTAAGAAGCAGCTTTTAAAGTTGATGACTTAGAAGTATCTCCGCTTTTGCTAATCTCTGATTAGATATGTTGTACTGTAAGCTTTCTGTGCTGTGCCACGGTAAATTTCAACAATGCCCAAATATTCTAAGATGGGAAGCTAGTTTGGAACCAAAATGGAGCAACAAACTACACTTCGTATATGCAAATCAAAGCTGAATACTTACAGCTTACAGGGTATGGTATAGATTATCTGGAAATATTTGAAAATATTAAAAATGTGGCAGAAGAATATAACATGATACGATACAGAAGGGGAAGCTCAATACCTATGCCCCAAAAGAATAAACGGTTCGATAACGAATGCAGAGTACAAAAAGAAATATGAGACAGAAATTGAGAATTTGCCATAAAGACCACAATAACCTAGAAAAAAGAACTGATTACATATCCAGTAGAAAACTATACTCGGTTCAAATAATTGCAACTAAAAAGCAGTACAACGTAAGCCAATCTCAATAGCTTTATAATACAAAAAACAGTAAGGACTTTTGGAAAGCAATTAAGAAATTACACACGATCTCCTTCAAACAAAACCCCATTTCGAAACAAGCCTGGAAAAACTTAGCAATCAGTTCTTATGATTATTAAGCTTTCGTCGCCATCAGTTCTGTCAGAACCAGCGGACAGAGAAGATAACAATGTATGCATCAGACCAGCGGCAGTTGTTTTATTCCGCGTAGACGTCGAAGCTTTTACACTAAAAGAAGCTTTAGCAAGACCGTCACTCTGTGTAAGGGCGTTAGGATTGCTTGTTGGTCTTGTATTTTGTTTAGTTAAGGGAACCTTTTTTGTTTTTCATTACAAGTTTGTTATCACTACTCTTAAGCGCAGGAGTGTAGAATGCGAGGAGAAGAATAATTGTTTTTATCTTTAAAGAGCTGTAATTGCTTATTGTTGTTTATTTGTCTAATAGCCTTTGGCGTTGGCTTAGCTTGAGAGCGTGTTAAGCGCGGGGGTTTGACAAGCTTACCGAACTCCGATTTATTCTAAACAAAGAATCGATAGAGTTCTTTAATTCTAGGTATGCAACTTAAGATAGAAATGTTTGTGTATTTATCCTACTTCCAAAAAATATTATCGTTTGATTCAAGCGTAGCCCATATGGTTTCACTAATTTTAGTACATTTAAAATTAAACCCGGAAAGACAAACACCGCAAAGAATCAAATCACTTTTAGTAGTTAAAAAGTTACATTCGGAACATTGAATTTCCATAATGAAAGTTTAAAATAATAGAGAGAGAAAAAGCCCATCTTGCCCAAAAACGTTTTCATATAAAGAAGATTGCATTGAAGTTGTCGATAATTTTGACTATCTGGGAGTAAACCTAAATCACACCGGTTCTTGGGATGAAACCATTAATTGATTTATACCCAAAAGCCAGAAAAGCAGCAGCAATTACGGAAAAAACTATAAGGAGCTTTTATATGGAAAATTGGGATGGAATCGACTGCTCTATACTGTGCCGAAATATGGGGTCTGGAAGCTGCAGACAAAATTGAAGTAATCCAAACGACAGTTTTGAAAAAATTACTTGGGATGGCCTGCAACACTCAGAGCAGTTTAGTTCGTGTGGCAACTGGAACTCTCCCTTAGAATATGAAATAGCGAAAAGAGATTTGAAATTCTGGATGGAACTTTTGAATGCGTGCGATGAATTCCTAATCAAAAAATGTTATAAGGAAATTTTGAGAATAAATGCGAACAATAAACGCCCAAACTGGGCAAATAAATTTAAGGACTTCTTAATGATTAATTTTCTTCTGATATGGGACCAGCAGGACCTTGAGATTATACGAGGATCATACGAGATCATCCTTTAAGTTAAGAAAAGGTCCCTAATAGATGCAGACTTCAGGAAAGACAATGGCTCAACTTCTTGCTGTAACTATACTTCTTGTTTAATAAATATACAGGCACCAAAATATACACCGGCTCTTTACTTGATTGTAATTAATAAACTGTTCATCCACAAAGTCATAGCGCAGATTAGGTGTGCCAACATGTTTGCCCATAGAATCGTATTACACGGCGATAGACACATTTATGATCCATCAAGCATCTGTACGCTTTGTAATACGAATGAAGATGACAAAATCGAGCACTTCCTCTTAAGATGTCCCATTTATATTGCAACTATTACCCCTTTTCTGTCTTCTGTAGACCAACACACTGCCTTTAATATTTATAAATATATCGTGAACTCGCTCAAACTAAGAGCTTTTATATTAAATAAATGAATATTACTTATACTACGAAAGAAACACTCATATAAGAAAAACACGGTTATAAGAAAAGCAATGAGGAACACCGTGCCTTATCTTTATATTTCTATCGAAATTAATAATTTATAAGAAACTAGTATCAAAATTAATTCTTAGAACAAAAAAGTACGCTTATAAGAAATTTACTTTGGCAGAAAAACCTGTGTCAAAACCTTTTGAATATGCATCTTTGTGTTAAAGCTTAGTGTACACGATTGGTAGATCGTACAATATCGTGGAATTTGTCAGTGAAAAACATTCTTACGATGTCTTACAATTGTGTAATCTTACAATAAATTGTCAGAAAATGTGTGTTCCAATTACTTGTAAGCTCATTGTCTGACAATTAATTGTAAGAAATCCTACAATCGGGTGTCCGCTAGCTGACAATAGTGTAATCTTACAATTAATTGTCAGAAATACTATCTGATGTCAAATTGTAAGGTATCTGATAATCGTATACATACACTATTTGTAGCCAGGCCTCAGAATTTTTAACAGTGTCTGACGTTTCTGACAACGAAAATATTGTAAGATGTACTTTATTTTGCATCATACAATTTTTTTATTGTCAGACAATTTAAAGTAATTTTGGACGTTGCGTAGTGCTGCGAACAGACAGAAATGTTAACCAAAAATACTCGCATTCAAAGTGTTTGAATTATTGTTGTTTTTTTTGTTAAAATGAATGGTTATAGAAAAATGATTCTGATAATAAAAAAATATATATTTAGTTATTTTTCAGTTAAATGAAACAAAAAGCGTTCTAAAGTTTCGTTTTTTAGTTTTAATAAATATATATATTTTTTATTTATTAAATATTAATTTCTATTATTATAATCCAATTTCGGCTTTTACTCTGTGAAAAATCAACTGGGAATAATTTGAAAATACTTATTTACTTATCCGGCTTCCGATCCATGGAGGTTTGCTGTCTGACATATTGCGGTTTTAGATGCGGTCCCTCGCACGCTCCCTCCATTCGTCAAGACCAAGCGCTCTTGTGTATGTAACCACCTGCTCCCTATAGCGGAGGTTCAGTCTTCCTGGTCGCCTCGAACCTGCAGGCTGTGATTCGAAGATTTTCTTGGCTGTAGCGCTGTTGTCCATTCGCTCGATGTGACCGAGCCAGTGTAGTCGACGCGCTTTGACTCTTTGGACTGCAACCACATCTTCGTACAGCTCGTAAAATTCTCGATTGAATCTTCTCCTCCATTCGCCCTGTTCGCATATAGGACCAAATATCCTCCGAAGAATTTTTCTCTCGAAAGTGCCCAGTATCAATTCCGCATTTTTGCTTATCGTCCAGCACTCGGCGCCGTAGAGTGGAACTGGTAAAATTAGCGTTTTGTATAGCGTGCACTTTTTCTTTCGAGACAGGAGTTTTGAACCCATTTGTTTGGCCAAACCAAAGGAGCAGCGGTTCGCTAGGGTAATTCTTCGTGGGATTTCCACTAAGTTGTCGTTCGTGGAATTGATTTTTGTTCTGAGGTAGGTGAACTCTTTGACTACGTCGAAATTACTGCTACCAACAATGACGTTTTGTCCTAGGCGAAGGAGAGATGAGGCTTTGTTTGTTGATAGCATATACCTGGTTTGGTCCTCATTCACTTCAAGACCAACACATTTCGCCTGTTCATCAATAGCTGTGAATGCTTCAAGTACAGCTCGCTTGAACCGGCCGATGATATCGATGTCATCTGCATAACCAAGCAGTTGGGAAGACATGGTAAAGATAGTGCCTTCAACTACTTGACATAAAAAATAAATTAAGCACAAAAAATCCGAACACCAAAATCTTTGTTAAAGGTTCTAAACTACAAATTGGAAATTTCACTTTTGCGTATGACAGCTTCCGAGGTATGCAAATATCCTCAAAATAAGAGCTTTATTACATCAAAACAAACTTTGGTGATGATTCAGCATGTTTCTTTGATGTAAACAACGTCAACTCCAACAAAACCAGGAATTATGTCACACCGCGCTGGTAGGTGGTCACGTATATAATGAAGGTGCAGGATCTAGCATAAGATAGGATTACATCGCCGTCTGCCAAGATATTAATTCTTACACAAATAATTTTAAATTTAATATTTTTTGTTATAACATTACAGGTTTTAAAAACAAATTAATTATGCCCGAATTTTTTAATCTTATAATTAAATATGACATTTTTATACTTTTGGAAACTTTTTTAGTAAACGAAAATAACCTGCATTATACTAAATATTTTAAAGATTTTAATATAAAATGTATACCAGCAATCAGAAACCATGCACTTGGTAGAGCCAGTGGTGGTATTATGTTTGGCATTAAAAACACTTATAAAAATATTAGTATAAATTTTAAAAACTTTGAAAATTATATAACTCTTATAGAGATTATTCATCAAAAAAACATTTTCAAATACTTCCCGTGTACTTGAATTATAATGATTGGAATACGAAACATAATGAGATATACAATTTTCTTAATAGTAACAATTATGAAAATTTGATGATAATTGGCGATTTCAATGGTCGTATAAGTGACTACCAGAACCAAATTAATTTAAATAACGGCAATTTTTCTCTAGTGGAAATGATTGAAGACTTTGGATTTCTTCTATTAAATGGAATAAGTTCTACCGACTCAAACGGTAACTTTACATTTATTTCTGCCCAAGGTTGCTCTGTGATAGATTTATGTCTTATCAAAGGCGATTGGTCAAGCATAACACGAAACTTTGAAATTCTTCCAGAAAATATCTCGCAACACCTCCCTATTCTCGTAACTTGCGGTTTAGATAATAACTTTATAAGCCTACAGTCGACAAAAAACACTCTCAGATTGAAATGGAGTGATAAAAACTTAAACAATTATATTAGAAAGCTTAATCAACATATAGCAAGCTTACCATTCATATAAGCGACCAATTTAGAAGAAATATCTACTTCGATACGTACTACGATTAGACAATCGTCAAATTTCTACAATAAAAATCGTGTTAGGCACACTTTTTATTCTAAATGGTACGATAATTACTGGAAAAAGGCTAGGAAAAAATCTTTTACATTTTTGAAACTTTTCCGAAAATCAATTAACATTGGCACCAAATATTTGTATTTACAAGCAAACCAAGAATTCAAATGAATTTGTACTCAAAAAAAGAATAGATACCTACAAAACGTAGCTTCGAAACTGAGTGTCTGTAAAGATTCAAAATCTTTTTGGAATTCTGTTCGCTTTTTAAATGGTCAGAATAATAATAATACACTTTCGATTGATGGTAATGTTCTCGTGGCTTATTTTGAAAAACTTCTGTTGCCCAATCCAAATATTAGCATGATTAGTTTTGCCATCCCAAATGTAACCATACCAGAATTAGATTCCTCATTTACAATGATGGAATTAAAATCATCTCTTATGAAGATGAAAATAACAAAGCATCTGGCCCTGATGATATTCCAGCTGCATTCTATAAATATGCTACTCCAGAGTTTTTGGAATACATCTTAAGTTTCTTCAATAGGTTATACAATGAGGAGATAGTTCCTGAAAACTTTAGGTGTTCCAAAATATCAGCTATCTTTAAGAAAGGCGATCGGGATCAGCCGGAAAACTATAGGGGTATAGCTGTGTTAAACTCATTGAGAACAATTACACAATTACTTAACTTGAGGCTTACAAATTGGGTTGAGCAAAACAATATAATCAGTTGCTGCCAAGCTGGCTTTCGCGTAAACCTTTCGACTATAGATCAAATTTTTTTGTTAAACACAGTGGCTAGGCGATTTATTGATAAAAAGAAATGTTTGTATGTTTTTTTTGTCGATTTAAAGGCTGCATTCGACACAGTCAATAGAAAGTCATTGATCTACAAGCTTTCAGTAATAGGTTTATCAACAAAGTTCATAAAATTCTATGAGAAGATGCTTGAGAACTCTAATGCCTTTGTTGAGAATGGCCCTAGGAAAACGAGAGACTTCAAATGTCAAACTGGTGTTCCCCAAGGCGGTGTTTTAAGTCCTTTGTTATTCTCTCTGTTTATAAATGATGTTGAAAATCACATCCCAGGAGGTATTGTAATAGGTAATGTAACTATATATTAATGTTCTTCTTTATGCAGACGATCTTGTTATCCTGTCAGATAGCCGGCTTACTTTACAACTTCAAATAAATAAGCTAAAACAATACTGTGATAGTTGGGATCTCAAAATCAACAGCTCGAAGTCGAAAATTATGATCTTCAGTTCACACAACAGATCTAGAGGTTATGGCCGCAACTGGACTCTAGGGAACGATATTATAGAAGTCGTGGATAAATTTAAATATCTGGGATATGTACTAACATATAACTTAAATACGCACGCTCATGCTAAAGAAAAAATAAAAGCTGCTAAAGTTGCTTTAAACAGCATGTGGTCTAATTTTTTTAGCAATATTTTTGTAGACTCAGTTTCAAAATTCAAAGTATTCAATGCTACAGTGAATAGCTGCCTCTGCTATGGAAGCGAAGTATATGGGTATGAACAGCTAGAAGCACTAGAAAATGTTCAAAGATATTTTTTTAAACGAATCTTCCGGTTACCTAGGAACATCCCAAATTATGCCATCCATGTGGAGTCTGGCTTACCTCAAATATTTCTGAAAAACTTAAAGGTAAATGCGGATTACATTGTAAAGGTAATGAATAGATCAGACCAAAACCTCCAAAAACGAATCCTTAATATTTGTTTTAATAAAGCTTACAGTCCAGTAAAAAATTGGTACGATCTAGCTGTTACACACGACTTTCCGATCTCATTACGAACTGATAATAATGAAGAATTAAAATAGTCTTTATACGACTGCGTAGCTTGTATAGATGAGACACTTTTCCATAAATGTATAGAACGTGGTTCTCATTCAGCTTCAAGGAGTGTTTATAGGCAATTAAGTTTTACTCTAGGCGAGGATAACTATTTTAGAAACGAGTTTTCAGTTTCAGAAATGAGCTTAATTTTCAAAGCCAGAACTGAAATGCTGGATCTGAATTGTAGACCATACAGATCTGACTTAAATCCTATCTGTTCTCTTGACAACCTTGGTACGAATGAAAATATCTTACATTTAATAGCGTTTTGTCCAATTTTACAAGAGATCCGAAGACTTCATTTTTCCGCAAGTTTCCTTTCTTTAGAAGAATGTATAAATATTTTGAATGGTGGCCGTGGTTGGAAGTCTCTTGTAGGATATGTTTCGCACGCAAAAAAATATCGAGATGAGTATTTGAACATGTTTTGAAGAATAAAGCGCACGTCGCAGATTATTTTCGATTTAGCTAAATTAAAAGCCCTTTTTCACTTCTTTGTATGTTTTTGTTTTGAACAAACTAAAAGCCCAGATTAATTATATTTTCTTTCTTTCTAACTTTTTATTTTCCAAAAGGTTCTAAGCTTTAAATATATCTAAAATATTTAACCAAAATTAATTTATCTTTGTTTTGACTAAACTTAAAGTCACAGTTTGTTTATTTATTAATCCCAAATTAAATATATGTGTATAAAAATAACTTATAATTGACTTTAAATGAGCACAGCTTTGTTAAATCAAACTCTCTTATTATATTTTAATTTTTTTTTATTGTATAAGCAATTTTTTTTACGGCAGACGGCATATTTGCCATGCTTTGTAATTATTTCTTATATATAAAATTGTATTTTATGATTTGAATAATAAAGAAAGAATTGAATTGAAAAAAAACATAGTGCCTTCTAGGTTAACACCACTCTTGCGTACTATCTGCTCCAGGACTATGTTGAAGAAGTCACATGATAGCGCATTTCCTCGTCTGAACCGTGTACACGTCTGGAAAAAGCTCAGATGAGCTGTTTCCCATTTGCACGTTGCACCGCGAAGTTTGTAACGTCATGCGGCATAGCTGCATCAGTTTTTTCGGGATCCCGAGTTCCGACATCGCCAATAGAAGTTCTTGGCGACTTATGCTATCATATGCGGCTTTGAAGTCGATGAAAAGATGGTGCGTCTCGACTTGAAATTCGTTGGTCTTTTCCAGGATTTGCCTCAATGTGAAGATTTGGTCTATTGTTGATCTGCCTGACCTGACGCCACACTGCTAGGTGCCTATGATAGTGTTGCAGAAAGGTTTTAGACGCTCACATAGTACGTTGGATATGATCTTGTAGGCAACATTAAGCGGGGATATGCCTCTGTAGTTTTTGTAGGACATAGGATCGCCTTTTTTGTAGATTGGCCATATGGAGCTATTTGACCAGTCGTCGGGCATGCTTCCCTCCTCCCACACTTGGTTGATGAGCTGGTGCATGCGCCCTACCAGGACATCTCTTCCATACTTAAAGAGTTTCGCAGGTAGGCCATCCGAGCCGGCGGATTTGCTGTTCTTAAACTTGTGGATGGCTTTCTTAACCTCTTCAGTACTGGACGTTGGGGCTGGATCTTCATGGAGCTTGCGTACTAGTCCTATAACCAGATGCCATTTGCTTGGCTGTTTTGTAGAACCGGCGGGTGTTGGTCGTGGTGCCAGATTCATCGAGATATCTGAGCTGAGAGGCTGCAGATGCTCTTTTCTTTCTTCGCAGGGTTTTTTTCTCGTTCCTTCTCTTTTCACGGTACTCCTCCCTTGCTGCTCTTGTTTTCCATTGCAGCATTTGCAATCGAGCATTTTCCGTCTCCTGCTTCAATACCGCGCATTCATCATCATACCACGGGTTCTTTTTCGTAGGTGGTAAGTAGCCTATGGTGGTCTTGGTTGCCTCCTTAATGATGTCGCGATACTGGTTTCACTGGTCGTTGACGCTTATGGCAGGGGGTACGGCAGAGAATTTCCCGATCAATTGCTCACTGTAGTCTCTGGCTTTCTCAGATGTGCTAAGGCAGGCAATGTTGAATTTCTTCCTCTGGGCGGTCTTCGTTTTCTTTTCGTTTGACAGTCGGGCTCTGAACTTTGTCACAACAAAAAAGTTGTTAAAGTCCACGTTTGCAACTCGGAAGGTTCGCACGTCCAAGATGTTTGATGCGTGCCTTGTGCCAATAGTGCCAATAAGCACGTGGTCGATTTGGTTGGCGGTTCGACCATCTGGAGATCGCCAAGTTGCTGTGTGTATCCTTCGCCTGGGGAACTTAGTGCTACTTATCACCGTATTACGAGCGGCAGCAAAGTCGATTAGTCGGAAGCCGTTATCTGTTGTCGTTTCGTAGAGGCTGTGCTTTCCAACTAATCCCCCAAACAGATTTTCTTTTCTTTCCCGACCTTAGCATTGAAGTCTCCGAGCACGACTTTGACATCGTACTCCGGACATGCTCCGTAGCCTCCGTCCAAGAGGTCGTAAACCTCCTCCTTGTTAAACTCCTCAGCTTCATCGGTAGGGGCGTGTGCACATATTAGGCTGATGTTTTGGAAGGTAGATTTGATGCGGACCACAGCCAGGCGATCGCTTATCGGTTTAAAATCGATGACTTTCGACCTGAGTCGATTTCCCACGTCGTATCCTCAATCCAACATGTGCATTCTTTGATGACAGCTTTAATAAATGTCGCAAGCTTTTCTTTTCGTCATTCCTGATCCTATTCATCGTATCTTCTGGATCAGGGTAATATCTGTCTTGTACAGCCAGAGGACAAATTCAAGTTTTTGAGTAGCACCTGGCGTATAGTGTTCTTACATTCCAGCTGCATACTCGTAGGTCGTAGTCCATTTTCGTTCCGGGTCTGGTTACCATTTGAGGAGGGTCGTTATCCGAGGCTTCTCGCGTGTCTCTCATAACAATATTGTTTTTTACTATGGTCGGGTCGTTAGCCCAACGCACTAACCTCCAATCTGTAGGGCCATGGGTTTAAAGTTGCAATTTTTCCGTGATCGACATTAGCACTTACAAGCTTAGCACGTCATGACATAAAGCCAAGACCAGTATCCGGCAGCTACCAACTTGGAGGTAATGTAAGCACTTGATGTGTAGGAAAAGATACAGCTCGAGGCCCCAGTTCCTTCAATATCAAACCAAAAATACTGACAATTAATTATGTGTTACACGGTTGGTAGAAAATCTACCAATCTCTTGCAAGTTATTGGTAGGTATTCAGCCAACTATCTGACAATAAATTCTCAGCCAAATTCTGACAATAAATAATAAGAGATTGGTAGATTTTCTACCAACCGTGTGCACATATAATTAATTGTCAGCTCAATGGTAGATAATTGTCAGACTTTCGTGTACACTAAGATTAAGACCTTCATTACAAGTTCCCACTTTCCAAGGGAGTGACAGCGGAAAATTGGAAAGGCAGCGAATATGCTGACCACACAGGAGCAAGACAAAGATGGGAAATTTCGGCAGCTATTTGAGTATATATGAAACTGATATTTTTGTATCTGGGTAGGATAAAATTGATATTGTTTTTCATTTGTGTGTAGTCTTACTACACCACATATTGTTGTTAGATTTCATATCTTTTCATGGAGAAAAAGTCAAATTTACAAATACAAAATGTAAACAAATCTGATTCTGACATTTGAGCTTGACTTCTTTTTGCTGGTTGTGTTTCGACGATAAATGATTAAAGATTACTACCTGTAATATAAAATAGTTCTTGTACATTTATATGTAGATATGTATCAACCTTAATTGTATAGGCTCACAATATTTTGCTTAATTTTATTTATTTGAAGAGAAGATTTATTTATTTTATTTTTTTTTACTTGTTGAAGAAGAGTATATTTTTGTTACTTTGTTACATTAAAGCCTTTTATGTTAAAAAATATTATAGAAGAAGTTTAATATGAACTAACATTCATTCTGCATATAAAGTTTGTATGGCCTATTTCGTTTTCATGAAATTTTGTAGGTACACTTACAAAATAGTTTCCTTTGCCCATATTTTTTTTAAAGAAATTTTCTTTCTTATATAAGAAATTTTTTTTCGTATATCCTATGTTTGGATATAAGAGAAACTCGGATAGAACAAAGAAATTTTTTGGGTGGCAATGGCGCAGTGGATAAAGTGCTTGATTGCTAACTTAGACGTGTGGGTTCGATCTCCACGCTAGGCGCATTCTTTTTTATACCTCCAATTTTAATTGGATGCCACCCATACATGGGTTAAAAATGAGACAGTCAAAACCTGGTTCTCAAATTCCCTGTGCCAAACAAGTGCCGTGCAATTCAGGTTGCATTTAAAAGACCTTAGGTCTTACAGGCAAATAGTTAAATTAAAAAAAAAAAAATGTTTTCTTGGATTTTTAGACATTCTTAAGCAGTGTTGCATTGTACTAATTATTACTATTAAATGAATGATTAATCTTGTTCAGGTTTCATATAAAATCAGTCATCAACATAATGTGTTACTGTACATTATCTACCTACACCTAATAGTATTATTAATAGAAATTGAATATTATTCTTAGAAAGTTATAATACTGTATTGCAAATCAATTTGTAAAAGCAAAGCTTATAAACAAATAAATGTAAATATCTATCTTAGTAGATGCACAGCTTGAAGGCATGGAAGACCAATTTGAGCATATAACAAAGAATTGGACAAAGTGAGAAAAAAAAAGTTTGGATAAGGTTCTGGCGACTGTCCAAAAATAAAGAAATACATACATATACAAACCTTTGATACGCATACTTCTTGGTCGATAAAAAAAGCAATTTAAGGCAGCAGCAACAACGAACGGCTTGCACGACGAAGACAAGTTTATAGCGCTGACACTAGTGTTACAGTAAAATTTCCGCAGCAAAAACCATTCCTATCAATGGTTGATTTTCATATTGTCATCCCATCTTTCGATCCTTAAACCTTCCTCACCTTTCCTTTTTGATTTTCACTTGCTGTTCTTAACAATGTGACGGTTGCATCGCTTTGAGCAAACGACAAAAGCAGGTACCCCTAATCAGCGGATGAGCTGAACGTATGACGTTGGTATGTCGAGACAGGACTCATAGCAACAACAAATGACCATAGAAGACAAGCCCATGCTAACTATTATTCTGAACAAGGTATCAGAACGTTAGACCGATAAAAGATCATCCATCATAAAAAAATAATTGTAAAACTTTTTAAAGAATACATTTGAAATACATTTTTTCATCAATAAGTCTTTTTGAAATAAAAAGATGTTTGATTAGTTACCATCAACAATACATTTATTGTGATGATTCATGCTAAAAAATATATATATTTCAAATATTCTAAGAAAAGTTTAATAATAATAAAAAATAAATAATAACATTATTCTGGCTGATCCTGCTTGTCTCAAATATTAAGAATTAAATGTGAAACGGCAACACACTTTAAATCGTTTAACAAAGACTTGTTGGGGGCCAAGTCTGCCGCCAACAGCTGTGGTAATTCCAGCATATATTAGAGTTTTTGCGGTTAAAACGTTTGTAGTTGAATTTGTGCTCATACTGGAAGTACAGCTACAATTGGGGATTGTACATTACCTTATGTCTGTAGGCTTCGTACCGGTGGAGTTCTAATATTTATATTAATGGTACTTATGTATTGGTATATATACCTCCTATTTGAATCTGCTTCGGTACCCTTTACCTAGTGCTCATATGGGCCGGTAAAATTACTTTAAACAAAGTGGTGTGCTTAAAGCAGGCTCCAAATGCCTCACTATTCTGTGCATGGAATAATGAAATAATCTTCTTTATTCGTTTTTAGATCAAGAGGTAATGATAAATAGAAGCAGCTTGGTGGCATTAGTATTACGACGCGAGAGGTGAACTGACTTAAGCAAAAGCATTTGCCAAAGATGTTTTCATTAATCAAGAACGAAAGTTAGTGGTTTAAAGGCGATCAGATACCCGCTCCCCGGGAAACCAAGGCTTTTGGGCTCCGGGGGAAGTATGGTTGCAAAGCTGAAACTTAAAAGAATTTTCGGAAGGGCACCATCAGGAGTGGAGCCTGCGGCTTAGTGTTGTTCGTCTACGTGTCGACTTTAGTTCTCTACATTTCAACGTAGGCAATCGGTCGACAATGTAGACAATATGTTGACAATGTAGACAATATGTTGACAATGTAAACAATAACTTTGAAATTTTCAATCCCACAAATAAAATCATTCCAAAAATGATCGTATTGAAGATTGGGATTGTGTCAAGAAAAACATTGACCTTTTTAAAATGGAAAACGAAACGGATATAAAAAAGCCCAATAAAACACCCAAATCTGGTTAATATAGCGAAAAAAACTCCCAAAAATTTCTGCTACTTCCGCTTAAATTGAGTTTATAACTTTAAGATTGTTTCTTATTAATTGATTAAAATTACTAATGAATTTGAAGCTTCAACACAAAACTTGTTAAATGGTTCCATCTTGTGGGAAAAGGCTCTTGATGTTTTGAGTCCCAAGAGATAATTTGTTTGTTGTTATCGGAAAAAAAGTTATTATTTTTCAAATATAAAGCTAGAATTATAAATATAGATAAAGGTAATAAAGAAATATGTCACATCTATACGTAGATGCGTCTGTTAAGTCTAAGAAAGAACCAAAAATTTATTTGAAAACAGAAATGTAGGTGATTTTAGAAAGCATTAGTTGGGAGAAGGAAGTAGAACCGAGAATTGTCTACTTCTTCCAAATAATGCTTTTAAAAATAACTTATACATATTTCTTTTGGCGTTAGCAATAAAGCCAAATTAATTTGGAAAAATCGCCCACATTTTTTGATCGCAAAAAAAGTGGAAATATTCTAAACTAAACTATATGTCCTTCGAGGTAAAAACTATTTTAATTAACAATTTTTAACAATTAATCTTTTTTAAATGTAATTATATGTTGTGAGACCTAAGGTCTTTTAAATGCAACCTGAGTTGCACGGCACTTGTTTGGCACAGTGGATTTGAGAACCAGGTATTGACTGTCTCATTTTTAATCCGTGGGCGGCATCCAATTAAAATTGGAGGTATAGAAAACAATGCGCCTTGCGTGGGAATCGAACCCACACGTATAAGTTAGCAATCAAACACTTGAGTTGAATGAGTTACCACCAAGCTTTTTCTCAATTATTTTTGGCTCGAATTATAGCTATTTGACGACTTGCCAAGGTCGATCATCAGATTCTTTTGCTCTAGTTGTGCTGGTCTACTTTCTCATTTTAATCTAAAAGCTTCTTGTGCCTTTATCGCGCAGCATGCTAATGGTTCAATACACGTTGAAGGCACAAGAAGTTTTAAAATGAAAAAGTAGACCAGCATGACTAGAGTAAAGGAATCTGATGATGGACCTTGGCAAGTCGTGAAATACCTCTAATTATTTTAATTTATTTTTGTTTTCCACAAGAAAACTTGTTAAAAAAACTCGGTCTCGTATCATTTTTAAATTTTTACTTATAAGCTACCTAAAGCTAGACTAAAAATAATTACAACTAGATACAACTAACTCATATACAAACTAAATATAACTTAAACTACTTAAGATACCTTTAAATACATACAACTACTTAAATCTACTTAAAAACTAGAACACCCACGGCAGCTTTTTTCGGGTTTTTATTTTTTTTTGTTTATTTTATATACGCATGCAGACACATACAGAAATGCAGCCCATACATATATGTACATACGTACATATATACACATACATACATATACATACGCGTACATACATGCGCACCTGCTTCGGCGTACATATATATATTTTAATTTTTTTTGTTGCTGCCACCCCGATTGTTACTTATACCTAATTTCCCTAAATCTATGAAGTCTGCCAAGCCATACTCCCTTAATCGATTTTAAATATCTATCCTATCCCTTGAGTCCCGATCGGACAGTCCTACTGAACCGAAGGCGCTTTTCTCCATCTTGAGCGACGACGCGACGCGACGTCTCGATCATATAGGAGTCGCCTATCTACAGCTCTTCGGCTGACGTGGTAGAACCGCTATTCTATCCTGTATCAGCCCTCGACTGTCTAAATAGATGAATGTCTCGGGAGGGATGTAGCCACTCAACCGCGCACTTTGCGCGTTCTTTCCTGAATTTTTACGATATGTATTTGCAAATTGAAATTTCAATGAAGCTTTTTAATTAACACAGCCAACATAATGTTATAAGTGCGGATAACGGTAAAATTTGTGAGATTTTGCTAAGTTGAAAAAAGAAAATAGTACATTAAGTCTAAGTGTGTCAAGATGGGCAAATTAATTTAAAAAATATATTCGTCCAAAAATATTAGACTAATTTAAAAATAAAAAAAATATCAATACAACCTATAAGAAAATCGTACAAAATCGCACGGTTTTATTTGAGACAAAAATACAGCAACAATTTGTTCATAATTTTTTGGGTGATATTTAAAAATCGATTTGGGCTATATTACCTAACGCCATTTATGTTATCAAAATGGATTTTTCTTTATTCTTCGCTCATCGAACTGCTGTAGTAAATACGGTAGAAAGGTAGGATTTGACTTGAAGTGCATATACTCGTACTTACAAAATAAAAATCGAAAAGTATATTTCTTCCGTTGTAGTATCCACCCAATCTTTTAGAACCGATAACAATTTTCGAAGCACTTGGCAAAAATTTGGTAAAGTGATATTATTTGAAGTTCATATTTAGTATAAAGTTAAAAAATGAAAACTGGATATTTTCGATTCTCAGATTTTTATATTAATTATAAAAATACTTTCATGTAGACTGTAGAATCTAGATTGATGATCTTTTGGCTTTTGAGGTGTTCCTGTTCATACGGAATCGAAATATTGAATATTTGATATTCAATATTTGAAGGCAATGCCATTCAACCATTTTATCAGAGTAAAATAGATTTTTTTTGTCGACTATCTTGTTCTTACACACATGTTTTTGTATTATACAAGAACCTGGTTCTTTTTTTAAATATTTGTTTTGTGGTTTGATACATTTTAGTACGAACAATTCTAAATTATAATGGTTTTACGAATTTTCAAGATTGTCGACAGATCTATGTCAACAATTGTGGATTGTCTATATTGAATTTTCTATGTTCGAATTTCCTTTTAAATTATTTTATTTTTTGCTATGCGTCAAAATTTTGTCTGTTCTCAAGATTTGAATATGTTTATGTTATTGAAGCCGTACCTGTTTGGTTGTCCCATTATAAAGACACTTGCTTATTAAATGGACAAATTGGGTCTAGCAATAATGAGAAAGAGCAATAATGGGAAAGAGCAATAACAGGTCTGGAACGCCCTTAGATATCCTGCGCTGCAAGCGCGCTACAATGAAAGAATCAACGTATATTTCCTTGACCGAGAGGTCCGGGTAAACCGCTGAACCACCTTCATGCTTGGGATTGTAACTGAAACAGTTCACATGAACTTGGAATTAATAGTAAGTGCGAGTCATTAACTCGTATTGATTAACTACCTGCCCTTTGTACAAACTGCCCGTCGCTACTACCGATTGAATTATTTAGTGAGGTCTCCGCACGTAATCACTGTGACGCTAACGCGTTGTTTCGCAGAAGTTGACCAAACTTGATGGTTTATAGGGAGAAAGATTCGTAACAAGGTTTCCGTAGGTGAACCAGCGGAAGGATCATTAACATGATTTTTCCAAAAAAAAAATATATATAAGTATAAATGAGTACATATATTAAATCAAATCGATATCATGACAGTCGATCTTAAACTGTGGAAGAGTGTAGACGTTTATCGACTTTTGCAGTGATTAAATTAAAATACCGGGTATGTAAAAGTAATTAGAAGCTTAAGCAATCCTTAATAAGTAGTGCAATAGCGCAGAGGAAGAGATGGCGGACGGCAGTGCTGATGGTCGCCAGCTCGAGTCGCAGCTGGGCATACAAAAATTGGAAGCTTTTTTTCACAATCGTGAGGTGGAAGATTTTATTGATTTTGACTGACTGACAGTTGACAGTTGAACAAGTCGGTTGTATTAAAAGTTAGCTCCTGTATTTTTATCAAATTTAATTAAAAGCAGTGTACCAATTCTCTAAATTTTGGCATAAAATAAGTAGTATACCTCCCTTAAGTCACTATCTTTGAAGTAAGTCTTTAGAATTTAAGTTATTATTAACTTCTTCGAAATATTACTGGCACTACTGGCAAAAGACATTTCAACCAGCACTAGTTAGCTTCATGAACAAACGAACTATTTGTCAAATATCGCCTGAAGCATCTCCAGGAACAAAGAGACTTCAAAGCACTGAAATGTCCGTAACCAATATGTCCATTATCGATCTTGGTCGACTTCTTGATGAAAAACTAGGAGAACACCTGCAGCATTTGGCAACAAAGTCAGACTTGGACGAACTTTCTCGCAAAATGGCGGTATATAATGAAAAACAAGTGGCACTTGAAAAGAAAGTTGCTTTTGCAGAAGAGCGTTGTGAAAAGCTTGAGTCGCAAATTGAACACCTTATGCAGAAATTCACTGAAAAAAACATCATTGTGCACCTGCCACGTAAGGTTAATGTGAATCCATTAAACCAAGCGAAGGAGCTCTGCCAGAATCTGTCAGAAGGTGGCGAAAACACTGTGGAATCAGTACGACTGACTCACAACAACAATAATAATAATAACAGTGAGATTAATCACTTGGTTGTGACACTAAAAAACAATTCTGATGTGTACACCATTTTAAAAGCCTCATCAAAACTAAAAAACACTGGAATAAGTATTCACAGGGATTATCCTACATCGGTTAGAAATAAGAGACAAAAGTTAATCAAGTTAAAAAAATTTCTATCCACCGAACGGCCTGGAACAAAATCGCAACTTCGAGATGATCGATTATATATTGAGGGTAAAGCATTTACTTGGAACTCCGAACATGGTTTGATATGCGGCAAAGAAAATGGTTTTGTTGTTTTGAAAACAATTTTTCCTGATCTGAGGTGTGACATCGTAGAAGGTGCCGTCAACTCAGACAATAGAGATAAACGTCATCCACAGCTGGTTCAAAATATCTCTCATGATACTCGTATTGCAGCGCCATCTACACATTCAACACAACAACATAAAATACCGGGTGTATCTGAATCTTTACGAGTTAATATTTCTGAAAATTAAGAATTAGCCGTCTGTCAGTCGCTTAGTAATCTTAATAATAGTCTTAAATATTTAAATATTTTAAGTTATAATGTTAATGGTTTAAAAAGTAAACTATTGTTCTCTAACTTTTTTAATTTTGTTAAAACTTTTGATATATTTTTATTATTTGAAACCTTTATATTAAAAGAAAATTATGAATTATTTAACTGTAATTTTAACGAATACGAGTTGGAATGGGTTGAAGCGGTAAAAACAAATAAATTTGGAAGAGCAAGTGGTGGATGTATATATGGCTTTAAGAAAATATATAAACACTTTTTGAAATTTGAAAGCATCGAAGGTTATAGCACTATTAGCTTAAAGTTTCGTAACACCTGTAAGCACCGTATACTTCCGGCATACATAAATTGCAACCACTGGGAAGATGATTTCAATATTTTGAATGACATCGTTTGTTCTAAGCAGGAGGAAAAATTGATAGTGATAGGAGATCTGAACGCAAGGATAGGAACCGAACAAGGATTCTTCAATGAAAATGGCCATCAGTCCCAATTAAACCAACGAAGAGCTTCGAAAGATACTAAAACTGATCGAAAAGGTAGATCACTACTTGATTTTGCTGATTCATACAATCTAACGATACTAAATGGAAGGTCTAAGGGTGATATCAAAGGAGAGTACACCTTTATAAGAGGTAAGGCATGCTCTGTAATAGACTATTGCCTTGTTGCTGATGATTGGTTTTACGAAATATCTGACTTTAAAATTTATGCATGGATTTTCTCCGATCATATGCCAATCTCTGTAACTTTGAATATGTCCAAAGTGAATCATTCGCTAGATACCAACGAACTCTTATGCCCCAGACTTATATGGCGAAACAATTGCAAAAGTTCATACCAAACAGCATTGAATTTGCAAATTAATGCATTGCAATCGAAAGGAGAAGTAGTATCGATAGAAAATATGCAAGATGTTATTCGCAAAGCAGCGCCGAAAGTTATCAAAAGAACTCATCAACTTCAAGCTAAGCAGCAATGGTTTGATAATGATTGTAGCCGAGCGAGAGATAAGGTATTTGCTTTTCTTAACCTATTTAGAAAGTATGATACCTGCCATTTTAAACAAGAGTATGTCAAAGAAAAAGCGACGTTCAAAGAAATTTGTTCGCTTAAGAAAGCTCAATATTACGAAGAAAAAGCACAGATCATAATTTGGAGTAGAAATACTAAAGAGTTTTGGAAAGCAGTTCGTATTTTAAATGGATCAAAGCTTAGGATTGGCTTAAACATACCTACATCGGATTTAAAAATACATTTTCAATCCCTTTTAAATGTAGAGAGGTCAGCTCTACCTTTTCAGTATTGCGTCAATTACATCAATGATCAAAAAATGGACCGGCCTTTCACAATTACAGAACTAAGAGCAGTACTAGTTGAAATGAAGGAAGCCAAAACACCTGGAGAAGATCAAATCCCTCACGAATTTTATAAGTATTGTTCTGACGATTTTGCCATCTGTCTTTTACATCAGCTCAATGAATTGTATGACAATGATTATATCCCTCCATGCTTTGAATCATCCGTCATCCTTCCAGTTTTCAAAAAAGGAAACCAAAATGTGGTTGAAAACTATGGAGGGATTTCACTACTTAATACAATACGCAAGATATTTGGAAGTATTTTGTATAAGCGCTTAAACAACTGGGTTGAGGACCATCAGATACTAAGTGAATTTCAAGCTGGCTTTCGTCAAGGATATTCCACAGTGGATCAAATTTTTACACTTAGTACTATTGTCGATATCAAACGCACGCAGAGTAAAAAAGTTTATGCTTATTTTATAGACTTTAAATCCGCATTTGACAGTGTTGATATAGATTTAATGTTTTATAAACTATCGGTATTAGTCTACCATTTAAAATGTGGAAAACACTAAAAAAAATGTATACAAATTCCTCAGCAAAAGTTTGGGATGGGACCTCGTTGTCGGAAAGTTTTTTGACTCCAATGGGATTGAGACAAGGATGTATCTTGAGCACACTACTGTTCTCCCTCTTCCTTGATGATATAGTTTGTTATTTAAATGGCGGGATTGATATAAGAGGCAGTCTAATCAAAGTCTTGATGTATGCTGATGACATTGTGATGTTAGCCGACACTCCCATAAAACTTCAGATGATGATTACCAAATTGGAAGAATACTGCAAAAGATGGAACCTAACCGTAAATCGTGTAAAATCTCAGATAATGGTGTTTGGTAGAGGTAAGGGACTTCGGAGTGGTAATTTTAATTGGAAATTTGATGGGGTACCTGTAGAAATAGTAGACAACTACAAATATCTTGGCTTGATAATGACGCCGCAAAATAGTATGAAGTTTCATTTAGGAGAGAAACTAAAAAGTTCAAAAAATGCTATCAACTCTACTTGGTTCAGCTGCATGAATAATAAAAATATTGGTCTACGTGCAAAATACCAGATATTTGAGGCTACTGCTCGATTAATTATGCTGTATGCAGCCCAGGTTTGGGGATACCTTCAATATGAGTCTGTCGAACAACTGCTTAGATTTTTTCTCAAACGAGTACTACACCTGCCCATGTCAACGCCCACATATATGTTACATATTGAAACTGGACTGCCAACAATATACATCACAACACTGAAACTACATTTCGACTACATCCTTAAAGTGCTTAACATGAATGTATCTCGCCTTCCTAAAATAGTAGCAACCTGTGCTTTGGAAAAAAAATCGTCATGTTTCGAAAAGTGGAAGGAATTGGCTGAGAAGACTGGATGTCCGCTCAATCTAGAAACGTTTAACTTTCATCAAATGAAATCAGAGTTATACAATATTCTTCGGGTTCTGGATGAAAGTATGCACAAATCATTTATCGAAGAAGCACAATCTTCAATATACAGAGTATATTATCCCAAGCTCGAGCACGATCTCAGCAAGATAAGTTATTTCGGAAATAACGAGAGTGTTAATAAAATATCTACCATTTTTAAGACACGAGGAGAGTTACTGCCGTTAAATTTTATACCCCACCGCCCAGATCTCCCAATCCAATGTAGTATGTGTAATCTGAATACGCGTGAACATATAATGCATTTTGTAGGAATATGTCCATTACTTAATGAAATACGAAAACTATACCTAGGAAAACCAATTTTCACAACGGAAGAAGTTATTTATCTTTTGAATGGAAATGATTGGTCGGCTCTTTTCAAATTTGTAAAATCCGCATTACGATATCGTAACCAAATTTTAAGAGAAGCATTTTAATTATAATAATTATAGGTAACTTGAGTAACTATTTTGTTAAATTACAATTATATTGTCAATCTGACAGAAGGCTTTTGCCATGTCATAAAAGATTTGTAAACCTTATGTAAATTCTTATAAATTATTGTATCTAATAAAATCTTATTCTAATCTAAATCTAATCTAAATCTATTGATTTTGAATATTAACCTGGGAGGAGGAGGTTATGTACCGGAACGTCGAAAGGTGTCTCCGAGCCAATGAAACCAGCCCATCAGCGGCGGGAACATCGAAAGATGTTCCACTTGCAAGCAATGACGCAGTAACAACAACATCATCAGCAATAACACAACGGCAACATCAGCCGAGGCAATGAAAAGAAGGAAGCGAATTAAGTGTGTACTGAATTTGGTTAAACGGCGCACTAAGGCCACTGCAGCAGACGTGCCAGCTGGTTTGAAGGAGACATCGTCACAAGATATGGCGACAGCAGCAGAACGAGTGCAAAAACAACTCATGACGTCACCCTCAGACAATGAGCAGTGTTTTGACTATATGTCAGAGGGTGGTGAAATGCACTACACCACGGGCGAGAGCAATGCATTTGTCAACCTGTCAACATCAGAGGCGTCGTCCTATGAAGAAAATGAAGAGTAGGTAATGCTAAAAGAAATAGGAGCAGTGGGGGCTTAAATCGAAGGCCTCAGAAATAAATTAGAATCCATAATACTCGCCATTAAAGCCAAACAAGAGGCGCGCAGAGCAAAGGAGAAGAAAGAGATCGAAGAAAAAAATTGCTACAGGGGCAGCAGAAAGTAGCGCAACATCAGCAATAGCAGCCAGACTAGCTGCGAGAACAAAAGCCACAGCAGCAGGCGAAAGAACAGATGCAACAGCAGCAGAATCAACAGCAACAGCAGTAGAAACAACCGCAAGAGAAAAAGCAGCAGCAGAGTCAAGAGCAGTAGCTACAGCCGCCGATAAATAATAAAGAAAAGGTGCCACCCATCAATACATCCAAAATGGAGCTTCAGGACACCATAAATTTGTCTAAGTCGGCCATTGGTCAAAATTTACTATTAAGCGATTAAATAAAGAGGCATGCTCTACGCTTTTTCACAGTTGAACAGCACAAAAAAAATTAAAGTGTGACTTAAAGAATAAACCACTGGATTCTTTAGTTTCACCCCTAAGGCCGACAAGTTTCAAACGGTCCTATTAAAGGGCATAGATTCCTGCACGGGACCACAGGTGCTCTTAGATGGACTCCACCAAAAAGCGAATGACGATCCTGATTTTATAGGTGTCAAGCCGTTCGCTACAGTTGGAGCTAGGCGGGAGAAGCGGAATCTTCCCTTTTCCCTTGTGCAGCTTTCACCCAGCAGCAAACCGGATAGTTTGCGGAGTATCTCCATCCTCAAATACCAGGTTGTAACGTGGGATAAATTAAAAAATGCGCGGCGACATGCTTCAATGCATGCGTTGCCAAAGGTTGGGCCACGCTGTAGCAAACTGCGCAATGCAGTCACGCTGCGTTAAGAGTGGAGAGAACCACAATGCAGATGAATGCAAGCTAGGCAAGGAACGGGTCGAAGATATAGACCCAGCTAAAATGTGCCCTCTGCCTAAACGACGGATACCTCGCTTATTATCGAGGATGCCCGACGTTTCAGCTAATAAAGAACAACAGAGTATCAAAGCAAGCAGCTGTAGAGAAACACCCTAAGCCCTACAAATTTATTACGCCCAAATGGCGTCAGGAAGGGGTAATATGGTTCAGCCAAAGCCTAAGGTAGCCCCACAGGCCGCAGTGCCGCAGAGGCGGATATTATGAGCATTCTGCTGGCCATTCAAGGCTAGTTTACAGGCCTTCAAAATCACATCAGTGTGCAGCCGACTAGGGTCGATCATCTCTACTCTATTTTGCCGAGCTTAACGCAACGTATAGGTTAAGGGGTCGCTGCGGGAGAGACCTTTTAAGATCCTAGCTGTGAATGTAAATTCACTGATTAGTACCGAACGTAGAGCGAATTTATACCAATTGCTTAAAGACCTTTGCTGAATAATGCATATTATATTTAAGATAGTTTTAAATTAATATTAAATAAAAATTAATTACAAAAAAAAATCTATGGCATGAATTATATAAAAATTTAAATATATTATTAAAGTCATATGATTAAAAAATATCCAAAATATGGGTAGATTAAAATCGGCAAAAATGTTAGCCAAATACTCATCATCATCTAAATAGTGACGTTAATTTTTGACAAATGTTATGAAACTTTGTACTGAATATTAAGTAAACGATTCTTTTGAATTTGATATTCCCAAGTTATGAAAGGCATTTAGACAAAAAAGAAATATTAATTTATTTCTTTTCATACTTAAATTGACTTGATACAAAAAACAAAAAAAAAACTATTTCTCTAAGCGGTGGATCACTTGGCTCATGGGTCGATGAAGAATGCAGCAAACTGTGCGTCATCGTGTGAACTGCAAAACACATGTAACATCGACATTTTGAACGCATATGGTAGTCCATACTGTAATGTACTTTTAAATTAATTTCTGAAGGTGCTTATTGGACTACATATGGTTGACGGTTGTAAGACTATGCTAAGTAAACTGCCTAATATTGTATTTTTATTAAAAAATTTAAGCGCATGTTATATTATTGGAGTAATTTTATAAAAGTAAATATTAATTTATAAAATATACCTCAAAATATTTGAATCTAAAGTATTTTATATTGTCTATATTTTAAGAGGATGTTAGTGTTAAAATTTAAAAAAGAGAACTATTCAAAACAAACAAAATATCTTACATTGGTAATGCAGCTGTAAGCAGGTTCAAACAACAAATATTTTAACAGAGTACCTATATTAAAAAGGTACTCTGTTAAAATATTAAATTAAGATAGCAAACAAATTTAAACAACCTCAACTCATATGAGATAACTTCCTGAATTTAAGCATATTAATGAGGGAAGGAAGAAAAATTAACAAGTATTTTCTAAGTAGCGTCAAACGAAAAGAATTCGGTTCAGCACTAAGACATTTTGTCTTTATGGTAAATATGGGATGCAGTATATCTATAATCTAGTATGTGAAATCAATAACTTAAGTCCTTCTCAAATGAGGCCATTTAACCAGGTGCCAGGCCCGTATAGAGTTAATGATTACTAGAAGGTGTTTCCAAAAAGAGGTGTTGCTTGATTGTGCAGCACTAAGTGGGTGATAAACTCCATCTAAAACTCAATATAACCATGAGACCGATAGTAAACAAGTATCGTGAGAGAAAGTTGAAAAAACTCTGAATAGAGAGTTACATAGTACGTGAAATTGCTTAGATGTTAAGCCCGATGAACCTGAATATCCATTATGGAAAATTCATCACTAATAATATTATATTGAATAATATTATAAAAATAGTGTGCACTTTTTCTTAATAAGGACATTGTAATTTTAATATTTTGAAATTAGTTATTTTCGGACTTCTAGCATAAAATAAATGTTTTAGATTTGATAAATCATTGACAGATATAATTATATAATGTGCATACATTTTTTTATAAGGAATTTTACAATGGTAAATAGATATGTTTTTTTTTATAATCTACACGCGCTCAAGGGATTATACTACCCTTTAAATGTTGCAACACAGTGCGGGCGTTAGGTTAGGAAGAGAATTAAGGATAGAAAAGATGCGTGGCGCGATGTTCTGAGACATGATGTGGTTGTTGTCTCAGATTGTATCTCCAGGGATGGCGGCTGAAATAATGGGGAGAAAGTTCCGTATCTTATTTATCTATGTCCCTTATAATTCGCATTATTTTTTTTATTCGGTGTCTTATTTGTCGGTATACTTGTTTTAGTCAATCACATGTTGTTAGTTCTATGACTAAACAGCATGTAATGAGTAAGCCAGGAACTCGTATGCATTTATTCTAGAATTGTTTTTTAATGGAAAAATAAGAGGACATAGACTACGGCAGAGATCGAACCTATGACCATGAGCTTGACAGGCGAAGACACAACTATCGCGCAGTATGCGCAGTTATAATTAAGAAATTATAGATTCAGGATACCTTCGGGAACCGAATTGAAACACGGGCTAACGTATGTGCAATTCATTGGGTATTTTTAATAAGACCCCATGGCTTAACTGATATATTAAATGGGATGAGTTTATGTTTTGTTATGAAATATGAATGCAATCCCGGGGCTTTCTATTTAGTTATGCAAAGTGATATTTATATTATTAATGCCTCTAACTAGAGCGTACCTTTAGCGTATATGCTGTGACCCGAAAGATGGAGAACTATACTTGATCAGGTTGAAGTCAGGGGAAACCCTGATGGAAGACCGAAACAGTTCTGACGTGCAAATCGATTGTCTGAAATGAGTATAGGGGGCAAAGACTACTCGCTACCATCTAGTAGCTGGTTTCCTCTGAATTTCCCCTCAGGATAGCTGGTGCAATAAAAATTATGTTAAATAATCTTATGGGGTAAAGCGAATGAATAGAGGCCTTACTCCCCAAAATCTGCAAAAAGGGCCCACCGGGCGTAAGATAGGGTTCGCGATGCAAACTATTTTCTCCTTCTTTAGGTTTTCTCGAAAAAATATCTGTTTTCGGAAAATAGTTAGTTAGCCTCACGTTTTTCTGGATTCACTTTTCACACGTCTTAAGGTAACTGAGAGAATGCTCAGAGTTGAACTTGGTTTCAACTTGTTTATTTTCCCTGTTTTAATATTTTGAAATTTGGCCTGGGTTCGTCCACTGATCGACACGCTTTGGACGAACATGCAACAACTTATCAGATTCTGTGTGTACTGTGTGTGTTGAGAGAAATTTTGCCGAAGTTTGAAAGCGATGGCACAACACGATTGGTTGTTGATGTCAAGATCCTGAACTCTTCGAAGTGTTATTGGTGGAGAGGTAGAATGCGTGTATGTATGAGAAATTTCTGGACGTTTATTAATGATCCAACCATTGTTACTAGAGGTCTGCATGAATACATTCATTTTCCCTCCCTGACCAAACACACTACTTCAGTGTATTCTGTTTGTTGCATGCATAGAAAGTAGTGCACACTGAAAATGAATACACTATTATAAAAAAGAAATGCATACCATTCGATAAATTTATAATAGAACAATTACACTGTTTGGTTTCTCTCCTAGGCTTGAATGCTTGAATCAAATAGAACAGAACAAGCCTAACAGTTATAAAAACTCCAAATACAGCGATTGCACCGAGTATGAAATCGAATACACTGTTTGGTGTATCTTCTTGAATTAATTGGAAACATAAAAAAACTGCAAAAAGAACAGTTATAAAAGCACCCACCCAAATCAATAAAATGCTATAAAAAAACATAATTTCAGCTATTTGACGTTAACCAACTTATTCCTTCGCTAGACCATCGAAGACTAAGAATTGACATTTAAGAACAAAATTTATAGGGACATAGAATAAAAAGAGATAGAGTTAATAGGTTGTTTATGAATAAGAAATTTTAGTCCATGGTCTAACTCTTATTCCATGAGTGTAAGTCCATTGACGAAAGGTGCAGTAAGCATTTTTTATTAATAGGGCTGACTGAGTGCAGTGAATGATTTGAATTAATGGGTATGAATTAATGCTGTTCGTAGTTCGTTTCTATCTCTAATGTAGTGCAAGTTAAAAAAATGGCTGAAATTTATTAATTAATTTTTGAAGTTCATTTAAATGATGTACGTCAATTTAAATGCTTACCTATAGAAATATTTTTGCATACATTTGTATATGTATGAAATCCGCATAGCTTTCTTTCAGATTAAGGTTATCATCACTAACTTATTATGCTCACACTGTGTCTTGGCATAATAAGGGTAACAAAAATCCCCTTGAGAGTGTGCTCATTATAAAAAAAAGTACATATGTATGCATATAATAATATAAACATAAAATATATGTTATATGTTTGTTATAAATATCACAACTCCATAAAATAAAATCTCTTTTTTAAAAGGGTGAACCGTTATGCTTCAAATGTACGTACTTATATACTAGTAAAATAAACATTCTATAAATATTATCTAAATAGCTATTTTGAAAAAAAGGAAATTGTTTTGATTATTGTTCAAAGAAATAGTTATTAAATCACTGTGGACTTCACTCAGCCTATTATTATGATCGGTCTTACTTCTTCCCAATCGTTTGTACCCAAAAATCTAGCCTAAGATTTCCACTTTATGATTGACCTTGACCTCAATAAAAAGTTGAGACATCTCGAGCGTTTTTAACTTTGTTTTTAACCACAACAACAGTTTCATAAAAACTCTTTAGTCACTTATGAACAACTGTTTTTTGTTCACAATTACATGCTGTGGAAGGATGAGACTGTGTGTGTGTTGAAACTTTTAAGAGTGAAGGAGTGAGTAACGAGCAGAGTCAGATTTAGAGAACAAAACACATCTATTTACACCTATTGCGTGTGGTGGATCGTGGATGCACATGAAGCGAAGCAGTAGAATTAAAAGAAAACAAAGTGTTTGTTTTTAAATAATAAAAAAACGGGTGCCGTTTATTTTATTGATATACTCGTACGTAGCTAGCTTATACTTTGCTTGTACAATAATTTCCTTCAATTGCTTTTGCAGAGGCTGAAGTATTCAGCCGAACTGCACAAAAGAGAAAATGATTGTGACAATTGTTGGCCTGTGGCCATCCTTTTATACATTGGGAGAGCTTTATGTCTTGAGTTGTTTTTTATGGTTTTCATAACCACATATCGTGCTTTAAGAGGAGATTATGGTTTACATAATCATCCAACTACGCAAGTAATTGGCAAAATTGTGACGAAATTTAAATAGACTGGATGGGTTACAGATGTTGTAAAGAATGTGCATCATCGTTTGGCTCGTACACTGAAAATATATCGCTACTGTAAGTGAAAGTGTTGCCGCAGACCGGAATGTGTCGATTCCTCGTCGTTCTCAGGAACTTAGGCACATTATGGCGTTTTTTGCATTTGGATCTATACCTGCATCAATATAAAGTCCAGCTCACACAACAACTGAAGCCAGCTGACTATTCACAACGTCGTAGATACGTCGAATGGGTGCTTGAACAATAGGCGGTGGACGTCGATTTTTCGAACAATATTTTCTTCAGTGACGAAGCACATTTCTCACTCGGTCGGTATGTTTATAAGCAAAATTGTTGTATTTGGGGTTCCGAGCGTTATGGTCATATGATATCCGACTTTTTTTTGCCTGCTATTGAAGAATACGACTTGGAGAATTTGTGGTTTCAACAAGACGGTGCCACATGCCACACAATTCTAGCGAATATGGCTTTATTGCAAGAGACATTTCTTAGCAGCGTAATTTCGCGTCGCCGCGATATCAACTGGCCACCAATATCATGCGATTTGACACCGCTGGACTTTTGTTTGTGTGGCTACGCGAAAGACCGTGTTTATGCAGATAAACCTTTAACTCTTGAGAACTTGAAAACCAACTTTCGTCAAGTTATGGCTGAGATACCGCCCAATATATGTCAAAAAGTGGTCGAAAATTACCTCAATATAATCGATGTTTGCAACAATTCGCGTGGTGGTCGTTTAAATGATTTTATTTATTTATTTATTTTATCAATTGATTAAAGATCTACATACAACAGGTAATCTTATCATTTAAATACATTCATATTATATCACATAATCTTAAATTTTAACACGTAAGTTTACAAAGCTTTTATATTAATTAAATAAATAATTGTAGACATTTTTTTTAAATAGCTCTCTATTCATGAAAAGGTCAGTTTCATTGCATACCAAATTAACAATTTTAAGAGACCGCGTTATGGGTTCATTCAATTCTATTCTTAATATATTATTGTCATAGAAAGGTGACCATACAACACAACAGTATTCTAAATCGGGGAGAACTAAAGCCATAAATAATGTTTTCAATGTATATGCATTTTTAAAGTCCTTCGAATTCCATTTTAAAAAACCTAGCAAGGAGTTGCCTTTAGACACAACAAAATCAATGTGGGATCGAAAGTCAAACTTTGCATCAAAATGTACTCCGAGATCTTTAGTGGTATTAACTCTTTGCAGGTTAACATTACAGAAATTGTAACCTTGAACAATAAGAGATGTTGATCTTGCTGCACTAAAAATTTTGCACTTAGAAAAGTTCAGTTCTAGATGATTGTAATTGCACCATTCTAAAAATTTGTTAATATCCAGCTGCAAAAATGCATAGTCCACTGGTGAAGATGTTGCAAGAAATAATTTCAAATCATCGACGTTCATTAGGCAGTTACAATACTTTATTACTGAGGGCAAATCATTGGTGAACAATATAAAAAGGAGCGGGCCTAAATGACTCCCGTGGGGGAAAACGCGATACTGCATCTATAAAAACAGAAATGCATCCATCTATTTTAACAACCTGCCTTCTGTTTGATAAAGAGGAATTTAACCATTTTATAAAAGCTATATTTATACCCAATCTTTTTAACTTTCGCAAAAGAAGACCATGATGCACACGATCAAATGCCTTAACAAAATCGGTATAAAGGACATCTACTTGCTTTCCATTTTCTAAAGAATTTATACAAAAATTTGTAAAGAGGCTTAAGTTCGTACAAGTCGACTTTCCTTTAACAAAACTCATGTTGATAGGGGGACAACAATTCCATAACCGAAAAATAAAGACTTTGAGTTACTAATTTCTCAAAAAGCTTAGGAATAGCAGATAGCTTAGAAATAGGCCTGTAATTCTTTACTAAAAGCTTAAGGCCGTTTTTATAAATTGGATCTATGAAGGATGGTTTCCATTCTTCAAGAAAACCACCAGTTGAAAGGGGTTTTTTAAAGATAGTTGTCAAAACAAAGCAAAGGGGGGAAGATGAACATTTTGATAACAGAATAGGGCGAATTGAATCAAACCCAGCCTTTTTAGTTGTATCAATTTCATTTAAGCTCTTAAAAATTTCTTGTTCCGTTAATTTACTTAGCGATCAAATAACGGAAAAATGTCGGGGTATATACAATCGATATTATCAATTACATCGCAATTATATGATTTCTGAAAATAATGAGCAAAAAGATGGCATGAGGATTGAATATCCGTAGATTTATTACACTCATACTCCATACATTGTGGAAAATGTAAATCCTTTCTTTCAGAGCTAAGAAATACCCAAAAGAATTTTGAATTCTTTTTTGTATTAGATTCGGTATTAAGAAAGTATTGTCGATGTAAGAATTTGTTTAGAAAGTCGAATTATTTCTTTAATTGAAAAAACCTTCCACGGTATTCAAGTAGGTTTGTCGATTTAAAACGCTTAAATGCCTTATTTTTAGCATTATGCAGATTTTGTATCCTTGGGTTAAACCAGGGAAGCTCAAAAGTTTTTTTCCCAGTTAGTGTAGGTACAAAATGTAGTGTTTCACACATAATGTCAACGTTCAAATGAAAAAGAAATATCATGAAAAAAAAATATTTTATATGTGTTTTATTTACGTTTACTTTTGTAACCGCAAAATGGATAACCCATTATATGATTTGGTGTATTCTGTGTATTCGATGTCTTCTATATAAACTCGATATAATTGATGCATTTGAGAAAAAAAAAATCAAATTGTGTATTCGTTTCTAGTAAATACTCGATTATATTGTTTTGGTAGAACTGATTATTCATTTGTTTTGTTTTTCAAGATGTCAATTCAGCGAATGGTGTATTTAAAAAAATATAGAATGGCTTGGAAGTCTTTCAAGATATTCGTTGTAGATGTCTAATACTTACCTGGTTTGGTTAGACATCTCTTTACGGTCCTTCAGAACCCTTGGTTTTACTTCAACCATTGTTTCATTTATTTTCCTCAGTTTCAGTTCCCTTGTATCATTATTACATCGTTTTAAATGATTTGGGTTCTTAATCCTGGTTCGCCAAGAATTTCCCAACAAATATTGTCCAAAATCTAGCATAGCACTTTTCTTTCTTCAACAAATCATCGTCGTTCTTACTTTGGGTCGTATTTTCATTGTTTTAATTTTCAGCATAAGGTTTAGAAATTCCTTTTGTAGAAAGATTTAATGGCGCCCATTAAAATCCAGAACACCCTGTTCTCGGCTTACTTGGATTATAACTTCTTTTTTTTTACATTATTTTTTTTAGCTAGATAGCATTCTATGAAAATTGATCGTTGATACCACAAATAGCATTCTATAAAAAATTTCATACTAGACATTGCAAAGCTCATAGCATTTTATCGATAGAATACTATTTAGTTGCCATTTTTACTTTGAAGTTTCGCGTTTCTGGATGATGAACCTTTATGGTGTGTGCAGTGGCGGATCCATGATTTGGCCAATAAGGGGCCCAACGATTTAAAACTATTTACTAAGTAGTTCTTATTACGTTAACTGTGGAGCTATTTTGTTTTAAATCAATCCTATGAAAAATCGATTGTGTAATGACAGCAACAAATATTTGAAACAACTTTTTAATAATAAAAATAAGAAAGAATACATGGTATGATATTCAGCGTTGCCCTACGTCAGTTGGTGACAAAAATGCATACAAAACAAATTCAGAAACAAAAACAATTGTGGGGTCGAACTACGTCACTCGGTGACAATTTCTGCCAGAGAGATAGGATAATGAAATGCGGAATATCATACCAGTATTCTTTATACCATGCAACTTAAACTTTTTTTTGTACTACAGCTATAACTTCGATTGTAGCCATTTAATACGATTCAGCTTCAGCTTTGTGCCCAAGCAATGACAACTCGAAACCGAAGGTCGAGAACCGAGAAATCAGATTGAAGGATAAAGAGAAACACACATAGCCGAGAAATCTAGGCGTTTATGATTGTTTGCTTACACATACACTCGTCTCCACTTTAATAGGATACCTCTTAGTTCTGTTTTCTGTCATTCGTTGCTGTTAAACCAACCATGCTATAATATGTTCAATTTATGTTTTTAGTACAAGTCTTATGGGAGAGCTCTTTCAAACACACTTGTGCTTGTCGCTGAAATTTCCACTGAAAATAACCACTGAGTTACATACAAATTATTTTTGCAATCTTGCTTAAACCAGTGTATATGCCACCATGAACTACCTACTGCACATCCAAGTACACACTGCTGCTTGTGTGCAGTGCTGTCGTTTCGGAAAAGTGCAAAGCAATACATTCCTTGCATAATCTTTGGCCAAAAGTAATACATATAACCCGTCGCAACTTACTTAACAGTTTTATATGCGGTACTTTTTTATCGGCTTATTTCTAAGCGCGCGCATAGTAATTTTATTTTTTCGAAGAAAAGAAACACCAATTAGAATATTAAAATATTCATAAATTTTTTCTCTCCGTGCATAAATGTGCATCGCTTTATCACATACATAAGATCAAAGTTATTTTTTTTTCTTCGCTTTCGTTTCTTATTGTTTTACATTTTTTTTGGGCAGATAAATGCTCACAAAATACAGTGCTGTCGTGCGAATTGATCTTTTTTCTTATTCAGTACTTTTTTTTTCTCAACTTCAATACGAATTGAATTAAATTGTGTATTTCTTTTAATTAATTAAATTAATTGGTTTACTCTTTTCAATATAATTATTTGCCATCGAGTGTTTTATAATTTCGATTAATACGTTATAAATCGATACTTTTTGGTTTGCTACCTTCGCTGAAACAATTTTTATATTCGTTTCTTTATTTTGGTTTGCTAGCTTCGCTACAACATTTTTTTTTTCATTCGTTTCTTTTCATTCGTTTTGCTTTGACTAAAAAATTTTCATTCATTTATTTTTTTTTTGCATTAACCTATTCAAGTTACATTTTTTTCTTTTGGATAACTACCTTTAATTGTTACGCATTATTTTGGTTTGCTACCCTCGCTCAGAGTGATTCATTTAATAACGTTTTGGTTTTTTAAGTTAATACAAAATCATTTTTTCGTTCATTTAATTTTAAATTTATTTTAAAATGGAACAAATTAAAGCCGTAATTGAAGAACAACGGTTATGTGATACCGATGTCAATGGTTTTCAAACAAGCTTCTCCGAGTCCAGTGCGGACAATTTATTAAAGTTAGGCTACTTACGTAGTAGACTAGAACAGTGCGAAGCTTATATGGTAGCATATAAAAATAACCATTTGAAGATTTTTGGTCTTCTTAAAGGTGTCAAGAAAACTAAAGCTGATTTTAGTTACTTTTCAGAATCTGAATATGAAAAATTTGAACAAAAATTTCTTGACACAAAAGGTGATATTCTAGATAAAATTCTTTTAATTGAAGCATCAGCTTCGAAGGAAGTAAGTTCCAGTCAAGTCAATCAAACGATATTCGATCAAACGTTCCGTGAAGAAAATGATATTCATCTTCCAAAAGTAAAACTTCCAGAGTTTGATGGAGCTTATGAAAACTGGTCAACGTTTCATGATTTATACACTAGTATGATTCATATTAAAAATAATATATCTAATGCTCAAAAACTATACTTTCTTAAAAAATGTTTAACTGGTGATGCGGAATCACTGATTCGATCTATAAAGTGCACAAATGTAAATTATGCTACGGCATGGAAGACGCTTTGTGATCGTTATGATAATAAACGGTGGCCGTGGCGCGATAGTTGTGTGCTCGCCTGTCAACCATGTGGTTGTAGGTTCGATTCCTGCCGTTGTCTATGTCTTCTTATATTCCATTAAAAACCAATTCTCAAAATTGTCATAAAATAAGTTGCTGCTTTGCTCATTACATGTTGTTTAGGCATAACACTAACAACGTGTGATTGATTAAACTAGCATACGCATTAAGTATGACATCGAAATAAATAAAATAATGCGAATTATAAGGGACATACATAAATAAGACACGGTAATTCTCTCCGCATTAGTTCAGCCGCCATCCCTGGAGGTAAATCTGAGACAACAACCAGCTCTAGTCTCAGAACATCGCGTCACACATCTTTCCTATCCTTCTTTCTCTTCTTCACCAGATGCCGCGCTGTGTTAAGAAAAAACATATAAAGGGTATTCATAACCCCTTGAGCGCGTGCAAAGTTATAAAAAAAAAAAAAAAAAATCATCGATTCTTATTTAAAAAATCTGTGTGAGCAACCAGACATGCAAAAAGAATCAGCTTCGTCAATTCGCAAGCTTTTGTATACAACAAAAGAGTGCTTAGATTCAATTAGTAACTTGGGTGTTTCTACCGAATCCTGGGATCTCTTTATAATTTTTCTGATATCCCAAAAATTAGATAAAACTTCTCGTAGAAATTGGGAAAACTTTCTGGTACAGAAAAACTCTAGTGCCAAAACAAAAACAAATGAGTTACCGAAACTCGGAGATTTTTTTTCTTTTCTTGAAGATTCTTTTCGTTCTTTGGAAGCTGTAGAGACCAAGGTTTCTTTGCATAGCAAAGAAAAAACTCCAACGTCAAATAAAAATCAAGTGTATTACAAATCTTTACACACTGCAAAACGTACCAATTTTAAAAATCCATCATGTATTTGTTGTCAAGATACACATTATTTATATCTTTGTCCATAGTTTGAAGCTTTTTCTTCTGACAAGAAAATTGATTTTGCTAAAAACAATAATCTTTGTCTTAACTGCCTTGTTCAAGGCCATGCTGTTTCTCTGTGCAAAATTAAATACAATTGCCGAATATGTAACAAACGGCACCATACTCTTATGCATATTGAACATAAAAACTCTTCGAATGTACAAAGTACTTCTACTAATACTTCAACGAAACTGTTAACACAACCATTGCTGTGCACTGATTCCAAAACCATTGCAGTTCCACAAACTCTTCTTGCTACAGCAAAAGTCATAATTTCTACTTCTTCTGGTGATCATATTCTTCGAGCTCTTGTAGATCAAGGATCTCAAACTTCATTTATAACCGAAAGATGTGTTCAACGTCTAAAACTTAAAAAACATCCTTTCAACTGCGTAGTCAGTGGGATAGGTTCTTCAATTTCAACAGTCTGCAATAGTTTTGTAGAGTTTGTTCTTAAATCTTGTACAAATACAAATTTTGAAACACTAGTTAAAGCGCTAGTAATGTCATCCATTAGTGACTATGTCAATACATATCCAATTTCCTCTAATTTACCAAGAGAATTTGAAAATATTACTCTTGCTGATCCATTCTTTTCTGATCCTGGGAGTATTGATATTCTCATAGGTGCAGATATTTTCTACGAAATTATTCTTGATGGTATAATCAGACCTAAAAACGGACCATTGGCCCAGCGAACAGAATTGGTTTGGATATTATCTGGTCCTATTAATACAAATAACAACATTTCTATTCAAAATACAAGCTCTTTACATACACAAGTCAATGCAATTGACAATTCACTTCGGAAGTTTTGGGAACTTGAAGAAGTTTCCGTCTCTAGAATCGCTACTCCGGAAGAAACAGCTTCTGAAGAGTACTTTCAAAATACAATATCTCGTGACTTCACAGGGAGATACATAGTAAAACTTCCATTCAAATCCAAAGTCTTAAACGAAGACTATCCTGTTTTTCAAAATTCTTTGCTTAATGCTCAGAAACGTTTTACTCACTTGGAACAAAAGGTGTTTCCAAATAACCAAAATCTCAAAGAGGAGTATTCCAAGTTCATAAATGAATATAAAAGCCTTAATCATATGAGCTTAAAATGCAATTTACTTGATCTTCCTTCTACTGAAAATGGTTTCATATTACCACATCATTGAATATGGAAAGAAGGTAGTTCTACTACCAAACTAAGAGTTGTTTTCGATGGATCTTCGAAACCACTCAATTCAACTTCTCTTAATCAAGAACTTCTACCCGGACCTTCATTACAAAATGATTTGTCTTCAGTGATTTTGAAATGGCGTACATTTCTCTTCGTTTTTACATCGGACATTGAAAAAATGTTCCGACAAATCATTGTGAATCCGGAAGAAACAAAGTTTCAGCGGATTTTATGGCGTTCAGACGCGACCAGTCCGTTAAAAGTGTATGAATTACAAACAGTTACTTATGGTACAACTTGTGCCCCATATCTTTCAATTCGAGTTCTGCAACAATTAGCGAATGATGAAGCAGAAAATTTTCCTCAAGGAGCTGAGGTTCTTAAGAAAGATATCTATGTAGATGATATTATATCTGGTGCTGACGATATTAGTTCAGCTAAAATCATTCAAAAAGAGCTTAAGGATCTTTTAAATTTCGGAGGCTTTAATCTTCGAAAATGGACTTCGAATTGTCCAAAACTCCTCTCTGATTTACAACCAGAGGATTGTGAGTTTTCATTCGATTCTGATGATTCTGATTCAGCTGTTAAAGCATTGGGTTTATTTTGGAATCCAAAATATGATTATTTGTTCTTCAAAGTATCGCTACCCACATGTTATATTTATACAAAAAGAACATTACTTTCTGACGCATCGAAACTTTTCGATCCACTTGGGTTATTAGCACCAACCATTATTCTTGCTAAAATATATTCTCAACAACTTTGGTTGGAAGGTATTGGGTGGGATGACCCACGTCCTCCTACATTAAGTTCCGAATGGGAACATTATAGAAAGAATCTAAAATTTTTACAATCAATAAAAATACCTAGATGGCTGGGTACAACAAATTCTTCTTCCATTGAAATTCATGGCTTTTCGGATGCCTCTAATCATGCATATTCTGCAGTTCTGTATTGCAGGACTGAAAGGCCTGACGGTCAGATTTGTGCCAATATTATAACTGCAAAAACTAAAGTTGCACCAATTAAACAAATTTCATTACCACGACTTGAGTTGTGTGGTGCAGTTTTGTTGGCGAAACTCTATAAAAAGTTTTTATCTGCTACTCGAATTGGTACTTCTCAGTTAAAATCATACTATTGGACCGATTCAACTATCGTCCTTGGTTGGATTCATGCGCTACCTATTCATTGGAAGACTTTTGTCGCCAACCGTGTAAGCGAAATACAAGAAACAACGAATTTAAATCAGTGGTTTCATGTTAGCTCTGAACACAATCCAGCTGACTGTGCTTCACGAGGAGTTCAACCGAAGACTTAGAAATCCATTCGCTTTGGTGGAATGGTCGTCAGTGGCTTTGCCGTCCTAAATCTGAGTGGCCTAGCCAAGATACATCTCGATTTCATACTGATCTAGAACAAAGAATGAAGATATTTATATGTTCTAATGTGTTAATCAAATTTTCTACAAATCTCTTAAGCAGATTCAGTTCACTTAATCGTTTAGTTCGAGTAACATCTCATATTTTTAGACTTCGCCCTGACCGAAAGAAAATTTACAGTGGTTGCTTAAAAGCTAATGAAATACAAACAACACTGATGGATCTTATTACACTTTCACAATCTATATCATTTCCAGACGAAATAAAATGTCTTAATTCTAAAAAAGAAATTTCTTCTAAAAGCAAAATTCTCGATTTACATCCATTCATCGATAAAAATAACCAACTTCGCGTTGGTGGTCGTCTTCGTTTTGCAAATATAGATGAAGAGTCGAAATATCCTCTTATTCTATCAGGTTCTTGTTACCTGTCCAAACTTTTAGTTGCCGATGCGCATTCAAAAACTCTACATGGTGGACCTCAATTGATAATATCCTATATCCGAAATAAATATTGGATAACCAATTTAAGAAATATTGCAAGAGCAGAATTTCATAAGTGTGTTCTCTGTACTCGATTTAATAAAAAGCGTACTTCGCAATTAATGGGTTCACTCCCCAAATCAAGAGTAAATGAAAGCAGAGTATTTAGACACAGCGGTGTAGACTATGCTGGTCCTTTCGACCTTAAGATGTCGAAAGGAAGATCGCCGAAGACCTACAAGGGTTTTAAATGTATCTTCATTTGCTTAGTGACGAAAGCTATTCATATTGAGCTAGTGTCAGATATGACTTCCGAAGGTTTTTTGGCTGCGTTCCGACGGTTCACTTCAAGAAGAGGAGCCTGCAGTCACTTGTACAGTGACAATGGGTCCAATTTTTTAGGAGCCAACAAGGAACTCATAAGGATGAATCGCCAATTTCTTGAACTCCTTTCACCCGATGTCCGTGCCCAGATTGAAAACGAAGGTACCTCATGGAGCTTCATTCCTCCTGCTTCGCCACACTTTGGTGGATTATGGGAGGCAGGAGTCAAATCAGTTAAGTACCATCTTAAACGCATTCTTTTAACCCAAATTCGTACGTATGAAGAAATGTATACTCTTTTAGTACAAATTGAGTCTTCTCTAAATTCCAGACCTCTGTGCCCACCTACTGACGATCCAACAGACTTAAGCGTGTTTACCTTACTCCTGCGCACTTTCTCATAGGAGAGCCTACGAACATCGTTCCAGAACCATCTCTATTAGACATCAAAACCCATCGACTCAATAGATGGCAACATATTCAACAGATGTTCCAACACTTTTGGGACAGATGGCAGAAAGAATATCTCTCACGTCTACAGCAACGTCCAAAGTGGACAAAATCAAAACGGAATCTTCAAATTAACGATATTGTCATCATCATGGATGAAAGATATCCTTCTGCAAAGTGGCCACTGGCTAGAGTGGTCGAACTGCATCCAGGTTCAGATGACATATGCAGAGTCGTTACTGTGTATACAAATGGGAAACAATTAAAACGTCCCATAACAAAGTTATGTCTACTTCCCGATGTCAACACACCAACATCATCATTCGACTGCGAATTTCCAACATAAACATCAACAACAAGCATCAAATTCAACGCATCTTCAAACACTGACAGACTGACAGACTGACAGACTGACAGACTGACAGACTGACAGACTGACAGACTGACAGACTGACAGACTGACAGACTGACAGACATGACACAGACTGACAGACTGACAGACTGACAGACTGACAGACTGACAGACTGACAGACTGACAGACTGACAGACTGACAGACTGACAGACTGACAGACTGACAGACTGACAGACTGACAGACTGACAGACTGACAGACTGACAGACTGACAGACTGACAGACTGACAGACTGACAGACCTGACAGACTGACAGACACTGACCAGACTGACAGACTGACAGACTGACAGACTGACAGACTGACAGACTCTGACAGACTGACAGACTGACAGACTGACAGACTGACAGACTGACAGACTGACAGACTGACAGACTGACAGACTGACAGACTGACAGACAGACAGAGACTGACAGACTGACAGACTGACAGACTGACAGACTGACAGACAGACTGACAGACTGACAGACTGACAGACTGACAGACTGACAGACTGACAGACTGACAGACTGACAGACTGACAGACTGACAGACTGACAGACTGACAGACTGACAGACTGACAGACTGACAGACTGACAGACTGACAGACTGACAGACTGACAGACCTGACAGACTGACCTGACAGACTGACAGACTGACAGACTGACAGACTGACAGACTGACAGACTGACAGACTGACAGACTGACAGACTGACAGACTGACAGACTGACAGACTGACAGACTGACTGACAGACTGACAGACTGACAGACTGACAGACTGACAGACTGACAGACTGACAGACTGACAGACTGACAGACTGACAGACTGACAGACTGACAGACTGACAGACAGACTGACAGACTGACAGACTGACAGACTGACAGACTGACAGACTGACAGACTGACAGACTGACAGACTGACAGACTGACAGACTGACAGACTGACAGACTGACAGACTGACAGACTGACAGACTGACAGACTGACAGACTGACAGACTGAAGACTGACAGACTGACAGACTGACAGACTGACAGACTGACAGACTGACAGACTGACAGACTGACAGACTGACAGACTGACAGACTGACAGACTGACAGACTGACAGACTGACAGACTGACAGACTGACAGACTGACAGACTGACAGACTGACAGACTGACAGACTGACAGACTGACAGACTGACAGACTGACAGACTGACAGACTGACAGACTGACAGACTGACAGACTGACAGACTGACAGACTGACAGACTGACAGACTGACAGACTGACAGACTGACAGACTGACAGACTGACAGACTGACAGACTGACAGACTGACAGACTGACAGACTGACAGACTGACAGACTGACAGACTGACAGACTGACAGACTGACAGACTGACAGACTGACAGACTGACAGACTGACAGACTGACAGACTGACAGACTGACAGACTGACAGACTGACAGACTGACAGACTGACAGACTGACAGACTGACAGACTGACAGACTGACAGACTGACAGACTGACAGACTGACAGACTGACAGACTGACAGACTGACAGACTGACAGACTGACAGACTGACAGACTGACAGACTGACAGACTGACAGACTGACAGACTGACAGACTGACAGACTGACAGACTGACAGACTGACAGACTGACAGACTGACAGACTGACAGACTGACAGACTGACAGACTGACAGACTGACAGACTGACAGACTGACAGACTGACAGACTGACAGACTGACAGACTGACAGACTGACAGACTGACAGACTGACAGACTGACAGACTGACAGACTGACAGACTGACAGACTGACAGACTGACAGACTGACAGACTGACAGACTGACAGACTGACAGACTGACAGACTGACAGACTGACAGACTGACAGACTGACAGACTGACAGACTGACAGACTGACAGACTGACAGACTGACAGACTGACAGACTGACAGACTGACAGACTGACAGACTGACAGACTGACAGACTGACAGACTGACAGACTGACAGACTGACAGACTGACAGACTGACAGACTGACAGACTGACAGACTGACAGACTGACAGACTGACAGACTGACAGACTGACAGACTGACAGACTGACAGACTGACAGACTGACAGACTGACAGACTGACAGACTGACAGACTGACAGACTGACAGACTGACAGACTGACAGACTGACAGACTGACAGACTGACAGACCAGACTGACAGACTGACAGACTGACAGACTGACAGACTGACAGACTGACAGACTGACAGACTGACAGACTGACAGACTGACAGACTGACAGACTGACAGACTGACAGACTGACAGACTGACAGACTGACAGACTGACAGACTGACAGACTGACAGACTGACAGACTGACAGACTGACAGACTGACAGACTGACAGACTGACAGACTGACAGACTGACAGACTGACAGACTGACAGACTGACAGACTGACAGACTGACAGACTGACAGACTGACAGACTGACAGACTGACAGACTGACAGACTGACAGACTGACAGACTGACAGACTGACAGACTGACAGACTGACAGACTGACAGACTGACAGACTGACAGACTGACAGACTGACAGACTGACAGACTGACAGACTGACAGACTGACAGACTGACAGACTGACAGACTGACAGACTGACAGACTGACAGACTGACAGACTGACAGACTGACAGACTGACAGACTGACAGACTGACAGACTGACAGACTGACAGACTGACAGACTGACAGACTGACAGACTGACAGACTGACAGACTGACAGACTGACAGACTGACAGACTGACAGACTGACAGACTGACAGACTGACAGACTGACAGACTGACAGACTGACAGACTGACAGACTGACAGACTGACAGACTGACAGACTGACAGACTGACAGACTGACAGACTGACAGACTGACAGACTGACAGACTGACAGACTGACAGACTGACAGACTGACAGACTGACAGACTGACAGACTGACAGACTGACAGACTGACAGACTGACAGACTGACAGACTGACAGACTGACAGACTGACAGACTGACAGACTGACAGACTGACAGACTGACAGACTGACAGACTGACAGACTGACAGACTGACAGACTGACAGACTGACAGACTGACAGACTGACAGACTGACAGACTGACAGACTGACAGACTGACAGACTGACAGACTGACAGACTGACAGACTGACAGACTGACAGACTGACAGACTGACAGACTGACAGACTGACAGACTGACAGACTGACAGACTGACAGACTGACAGACTGACAGACTGACAGACTGACAGACTGACAGACTGACAGACTGACAGACTGACAGACTGACAGACTGACAGACTGACAGACTGACAGACTGACAGACTGACAGACTGACAGACTGACAGACTGACAGACTGACAGACTGACAGACTGACAGACTGACAGACTGACAGACTGACAGACTGACAGACTGACAGACTGACAGACTGACAGACTGACAGACTGACAGACTGACAGACTGACAGACTGACAGACTGACAGACTGACAGACTGACAGACTGACAGACTGACAGACTGACAGACTGACAGACTGACAGACTGACAGACTGACAGACTGACAGACTGACAGACTGACAGACTGACAGACTGACAGACTGACAGACTGACAGACTGACAGACTGACAGACTGACAGACTGACAGACTGACAGACTGACAGACTGACAGACTGACAGACTGACAGACTGACAGACTGACAGACTGACAGACTGACAGACTGACAGACTGACAGACTGACAGACTGACAGACTGACAGACTGACAGACTGACAGACTGACAGACTGACAGACTGACAGACTGACAGACTGACAGACTGACAGACTGACAGACTGACAGACTGACAGACTGACAGACTGACAGACTGACAGACTGACAGACTGACAGACTGACAGACTGACAGACTGACAGACTGACAGACTGACAGACTGACAGACTGACAGACTGACAGACTGACAGACTGACAGACTGACAGACTGACAGACTGACAGACTGACAGACTGACAGACTGACAGACTGACAGACTGACAGACTGACAGACTGACAGACTGACAGACTGACAGACTGACAGACTGACAGACTGACAGACTGACAGACTGACAGACTGACAGACTGACAGACTGACAGACTGACAGACTGACAGACTGACAGACTGACAGACTGACAGACTGACAGACTGACAGACTGACAGACTGACAGACTGACAGACTGACAGACTGACAGACTGACAGACTGACAGACTGACAGACTGACAGACTGACAGACTGACAGACTGACAGACTGACAGACTGACAGACTGACAGACTGACAGACTGACAGACTGACAGACTGACAGACTGACAGACTGACAGACTGACAGACTGACAGACTGACAGACTGACAGACTGACAGACTGACAGACTGACAGACTGACAGACTGACAGACTGACAGACTGACAGACTGACAGACTGACAGACTGACAGACTGACAGACTGACAGACTGACAGACTGACAGACTGACAGACTGACAGACTGACAGACTGACAGACTGACAGACTGACAGACTGACAGACTGACAGACTGACAGACTGACAGACTGACAGACTGACAGACTGACAGACTGACAGACTGACAGACTGACAGACTGACAGACTGACAGACTGACAGACTGACAGACTGACAGACTGACAGACTGACAGACTGACAGACTGACAGACTGACAGACTGACAGACTGACAGACTGACAGACTGACAGACTGACAGACTGACAGACTGACAGACTGACAGACTGACAGACTGACAGACTGACAGACTGACAGACTGACAGACTGACAGACTGACAGACTGACAGACTGACAGACTGACAGACTGACAGACTGACAGACTGACAGACTGACAGACTGACAGACTGACAGACTGACAGACTGACAGACTGACAGACTGACAGACTGACAGACTGACAGACTGACAGACTGACAGACTGACAGACTGACAGACTGACAGACTGACAGACTGACAGACTGACAGACTGACAGACTGACAGACTGACAGACTGACAGACTGACAGACTGACAGACTGACAGACTGACAGACTGACAGACTGACAGACTGACAGACTGACAGACTGACAGACTGACAGACTGACAGACTGACAGACTGACAGACTGACAGACTGACAGACTGACAGACTGACAGACTGACAGACTGACAGACTGACAGACTGACAGACTGACAGACTGACAGACTGACAGACTGACAGACTGACAGACTGACAGACTGACAGACTGACAGACTGACAGACTGACAGACTGACAGACTGACAGACTGACAGACTGACAGACTGACAGACTGACAGACTGACAGACTGACAGACTGACAGACTGACAGACTGACAGACTGACAGACTGACAGACTGACAGACTGACAGACTGACAGACTGACAGACTGACAGACTGACAGACTGACAGACTGACAGACTGACAGACTGACAGACTGACAGACTGACAGACTGACAGACTGACAGACTGACAGACTGACAGACTGACAGACTGACAGACTGACAGACTGACAGACTGACAGACTGACTGACAGACTGACAGACTGACAGACTGACAGACTGACAGACTGAGACTGACAGACAGACTGACAGACAGACTGACAGACTGACAGACTGACAGACTGACAGACTGACAGACTGACAGACTGACAGACTGACAGACTGACAGACTGACAGACTGACAGACTGACAGACTGACAGACTGACAGACTGACAGACTGACAGACTGACAGACTGACAGACTGACAGACTGACAGACTGACAGACTGACAGACTGACAGACTGACAGACTGACAGACTGACAGACTGACAGACTGACAGACTGACAGACTGACAGACTGACAGACTGACAGACTGACAGACTGACAGACTGACAGACTGACAGACTGACAGACTGACAGACTGACAGACTGACAGACTGACAGACTGACAGACTGACAGACTGACAGACTGACAGACTGACAGACTGACAGACTGACAGACTGACAGACTGACAGACTGACAGACTGACAGACTGACAGACTGACAGACTGACAGACTGACAGACTGACAGACTGACAGACTGACAGACTGACAGACTGACAGACTGACAGACTGACAGACTGACAGACTGACAGACTGACAGACTGACAGACTGACAGACTGACAGACTGACAGACTGACAGACTGACAGACTGACAGACTGACAGACTGACAGACTGACAGACTGACAGACTGACAGACTGACAGACTGACAGACTGACAGACTGACAGACTGACAGACTGACAGACTGACAGACTGACAGACTGACAGACTGACAGACTGACAGACTGACAGACTGACAGACTGACAGACTGACAGACTGACAGACTGACAGACTGACAGACTGACAGACTGACAGACTGACAGACTGACAGACTGACAGACTGACAGACTGACAGACTGACAGACTGACAGACTGACAGACTGACAGACTGACAGACTGACAGACTGACAGACTGACAGACTGACAGACTGACAGACTGACAGACTGACAGACTGACAGACTGACAGACTGACAGACTGACAGACTGACAGACTGACAGACTGACAGACTGACAGACTGACAGACTGACAGACTGACAGACTGACAGACTGACAGACTGACAGACTGACAGACTGACAGACTGACAGACTGACAGACTGACAGACTGACAGACTGACAGACTGACAGACTGACAGACTGACAGACTGACAGACTGACAGACTGACAGACTGACAGACTGACAGACTGACAGACTGACAGACTGACAGACTGACAGACTGACAGACTGACAGACTGACAGACTGACAGACTGACAGACTGACAGACTGACAGACTGACAGACTGACAGACTGACAGACTGACAGACTGACAGACTGACAGACTGACAGACTGACAGACTGACAGACTGACAGACTGACAGACTGACAGACTGACAGACTGACAGACTGACAGACTGACAGACTGACAGACTGACAGACTGACAGACTGACAGACTGACAGACTGACAGACTGACAGACTGACAGACTGACAGACTGACAGACTGACAGACTGACAGACTGACAGACTGACAGACTGACAGACTGACAGACTGACAGACTGACAGACTGACAGACTGACAGACTGACAGACTGACAGACTGACAGACTGACAGACTGACAGACTGACAGACTGACAGACTGACAGACTGACAGACTGACAGACTGACAGACTGACAGACTGACAGACTGACAGACTGACAGACTGACAGACTGACAGACTGACAGACTGACAGACTGACAGACTGACAGACTGACAGACTGACAGACTGACAGACTGACAGACTGACAGACTGACAGACTGACAGACTGACAGACTGACAGACTGACAGACTGACAGACTGACAGACTGACAGACTGACAGACTGACAGACTGACAGACTGACAGACTGACAGACTGACAGACTGACAGACTGACAGACTGACAGACTGACAGACTGACAGACTGACAGACTGACAGACTGACAGACTGACAGACTGACAGACTGACAGACTGACAGACTGACAGACTGACAGACTGACAGACTGACAGACTGACAGACTGACAGACTGACAGACTGACAGACTGACAGACTGACAGACTGACAGACTGACAGACTGACAGACTGACAGACTGACAGACTGACAGACTGACAGACTGACAGACTGACAGACTGACAGACTGACAGACTGACAGACTGACAGACTGACAGACTGACAGACTGACAGACTGACAGACTGACAGACTGACAGACTGACAGACTGACAGACTGACAGACTGACAGACTGACAGACTGACACACTGACACGACTGACCGACTGACAGACTGACAGACTGACAGACTGACAGACTGACAGACTGACAGACTGACAGACTGACAGACTGACAGCCTGACAGACTGACAGACTGACAGACTGACAGACTGACAGACTGACAGACTGACAGACTGACAGACTGACAGACTGACAGACTGACAGACTGACAGACTGACAGACTGACAGACTGACAGACTGACAGACTGACAGACTGACAGACTGACAGACTGACAGACTGACAGACTGACAGACTGACAGACTGACAGACTGACAGACTGACAGACTGACAGACTGACAGACTGACAGACTGACAGACTGACAGACTGACAGACTGACAGACTGACAGACTGACAGACTGACAGACTGACAGACTGACAGACTGACAGACTGACAGACTGACAGACTGACAGACTGACAGACTGACAGACTGACAGACTGACAGACTGACAGACTGACAGACTGACAGACTGACAGACTGACAGACTGACAGACTGACAGACTGACAGACTGACAGACTGACAGACTGACAGACTGACAGACTGACAGACTGACAGACTGACAGACTGACAGACTGACAGACTGACAGACTGACAGACTGACAGACTGACAGACTGACAGACTGACAGACTGACAGACTGACAGACTGACAGACTGACAGACTGACAGACTGACAGACTGACAGACTGACAGACTGACAGACTGACAGACTGACAGACTGACAGACTGACAGACTGACAGACTGACAGACTGACAGACTGACAGACTGACAGACTGACAGACTGACAGACTGACAGACTGACAGACTGACAGACTGACAGACTGACAGACTGACAGACTGACAGACTGACAGACTGACAGACTGACAGACTGACAGACTGACAGACTGACAGACTGACAGACTGACAGACTGACAGACTGACAGACTGACAGACTGACAGACTGACAGACTGACAGACTGACAGACTGACAGACTGACAGACTGACAGACTGACAGACTGACAGACTGACAGACTGACAGACTGACAGACTGACAGACTGACAGACTGACAGACTGACAGACTGACAGACTGACAGACTGACAGACTGACAGACTGACAGACTGACAGACTGACAGACTGACAGACTGACAGACTGACAGACTGACAGACTGACAGACTGACAGACTGACAGACTGACAGACTGACAGACTGACAGACTGACAGACTGACAGACTGACAGACTGACAGACTGACAGACTGACAGACTGACAGACTGACAGACTGACAGACTGACAGACTGACAGACTGACAGACTGACAGACTGACAGACTGACAGACTGACAGACTGACAGACTGACAGACTGACAGACTGACAGACTGACAGACTGACAGACTGACAGACTGACAGACTGACAGACTGACAGACTGACAGACTGACAGACTGACAGACTGACAGACTGACAGACTGACAGACTGACAGACTGACAGACTGACAGACTGACAGACTGACAGACTGACAGACTGACAGACTGACAGACTGACAGACTGACAGACTGACAGACTGACAGACTGACAGACTGACAGACTGACAGACTGACAGACTGACAGACTGACAGACTGACAGACTGACAGACTGACAGACTGACAGACTGACAGACTGACAGACTGACAGACTGACAGACTGACAGACTGACAGACTGACAGACTGACAGACTGACAGACTGACAGACTGACAGACTGACAGACTGACAGACTGACAGACTGACAGACTGACAGACTGACAGACTGACAGACTGACAGACTGACAGACTGACAGACTGACAGACTGACAGACTGACAGACTGACAGACTGACAGACTGACAGACTGACAGACTGACAGACTGACAGACTGACAGACTGACAGACTGACAGACTGACAGACTGACAGACTGACAGACTGACAGACTGACAGACTGACAGACTGACAGACTGACAGACTGACAGACTGACAGACTGACAGACTGACAGACTGACAGACTGACAGACTGACAGACTGACAGACTGACAGACTGACAGACTGACAGACTGACAGACTGACAGACTGACAGACTGACAGACTGACAGACTGACAGACTGACAGACTGACAGACTGACAGACTGACAGACTGACAGACTGACAGACTGACAGACTGACAGACTGACAGACTGACAGACTGACAGACTGACAGACTGACAGACTGACAGACTGACAGACTGACAGACTGACAGACTGACAGACTGACAGACTGACAGACTGACAGACTGACAGACTGACAGACTGACAGACTGACAGACTGACAGACTGACAGACTGACAGACTGACAGACTGACAGACTGACAGACTGACAGACTGACAGACTGACAGACTGACAGACTGACAGACTGACAGACTGACAGACTGACAGACTGACAGACTGACAGACTGACAGACTGACAGACTGACAGACTGACAGACTGACAGACTGACAGACTGACAGACTGACAGACTGACAGACTGACAGACTGACAGACTGACAGACTGACAGACTGACAGACTGACAGACTGACAGACTGACAGACTGACAGACTGACAGACTGACAGACTGACAGACTGACAGACTGACAGACTGACAGACTGACAGACTGACAGAC